>JASANE010007289.1:0-30125 GCA_030248225.1 Trileptium ribeirensis | reverse complement strand
GGCGCTTCTGAAATTCAATCGACCTCGTGCATCATGTTACCTTTAGGAGCTTCTCAACTGTTACTGTGATAATTAGCTATATATTTATATGTGTGTCTATTGAGTAGACGCACACAAACACTTTCTGTAATTACGAAACTCTAAAAATTTCCGATTTGCCGCTATTGTCTCGATGTCGCAATTATTGCGCTGTCGCATTTGGCCCGACAATTGTGAAATTTCTCAAGTGTCTGCAAATTTCTCAAATACCTCTCTTTCCCGATTGTCACAATTGTTTCCCTTTCATAATTGCATCCCTTTTCCAACTGTCTCAATTGTCTACCTTTAACAATTGTCCAAATTGTATTATCTCTATTTCTCAATTGTCACAATCATCTCTTTTTCCCAACTGTCTATCTTTCTCAGTTGTCTTTCTTTCCGAATTGTCGAAATTGCTCCAATGGTCCCTTTTTATAATTGTCTCAATTATCCTTTTTTGAAATTATCACAATTTTTTGCATTCGCCTCTCTTTCGGAATTCTCCCAATTGTCACAACTGTCTATCTTTCCCAATTGTCTCAACTATATCTCCCAAATTGTTGCAATCTTCCCAATTGTCTCTCTTTCCCAATTGTCCAAATTGTCTTTCTTTACCAGTTGTCGCAATTGTCTGTCTTTCCCAATTTTCGCTACTGTCTCTCTTTCTCAATTGTCCAAAATGTTTTTCTTTCCTAGTTGTGTCTCTTACCCAATTGCCGCAACGATCCCAATTGTCTCTCTTTCCTAATTGTCGCAGTTGTCCGAAACAATCTATTTAAACAGATAGCACTCACTGCGTGTCTGTTTTAGCAGAGCTCGAGACAAATATTACACAATGTTCGTTTAAACATAAAACAAATGTGTTTAAAATCGGTTAAATAATCCGCTCATCGAAAACAAGCACGAATTTATCAATTTCATCCCTTTTTTGATAAATTCACTTTTGGATATCTTTTTAAATGTTAAGTCGAAGTCAGCTTATCTGTCAAAAACCTTTATACATAGCGCATCGCTGTAGCCTTTCATGAGAGGATGCTTGATTTTTGACGGGATGCGTTTGAGTAGTGCTGCATAGCAAAATACTTCTGGCAGCTTTGATCACAGGGGAATCGAATTCCAATTGCTTTTGGAAAGAAGCGATGGTTAAATTAATTCGCGACGCTCTAAAAAGCAAACACATCTTCAATGTAATCAAAAACGCATTCTGAAAGCTCTTTGCAAAGTCAAAGCATTAAACGTAAACGACTTTGCTATTGAAAGCTGGCACTTATTTACAATAGGCAAAATTTTCAATGTAAGTTGTGAGCGTATTACCTGTAACAAGTGCGTTTATTTGCATATGCATAGTCATGTACCTTAAAGTCGAACAGTATGCAGATTTATATGTCTTGAAACATTTGGTTCCACTTTGATATGTTTAGTGCTACGAATTTAATGCATTTGAACTTTCGCTAAAACATATTATAGCAGATTGATCAGTCGGAAGCAGGTGGGTGTTTTTTAGAGTAATAAAATATTTGTATTTATTTTGATTTGATATGATTTGTATGTTCGACTTTTGTTAATTTAGTATTAACTGTATGGGAAACCATATTTGTAAAATAGAAAAGTGTTGAAATTCTTTCGAATGTTTAACTATTAAATCCGTTGTAAAACGGATTATGTGGTATTATAAGAACAAGTTGAATATTTGGATCCCTTGCATGGTACCGATTTCGATAGTACCTCCGGCTTTCGATGGTAATTTTATGATTATAACTAGCTAACTGAAATAGGTATATAATACTATTTGAATGATTTCCATATCCAGCTGCATGCGATAGTTGAAAATTCCATCTCAGCAGCAGAGTTGCTATTATAACTAAAATGATAAATGCAATTTCCAGTAAATATGTCACATTGATTGCAATAGAGGCACACTTTCAATCTTAATAACTGTGTTATTTTCTAAGATTATTGCTAATCTACGAAAGCAAAAGAAAAACTTTAAAAGTTTCATGTAAAATCATAATTTGACCGGTTCAAACAGAAACAAAACGACATTAGTGTTTATATAAATTTAACTTTATTTACAAATGTATAAGTTTATATAAGAAAGTTCTTGGTTTTCATATTTTAACACTTTTCATGGATTGGTGTTCCCGTTTTATACCGTTGTCTGTCCATCTGGAATCGCTGACGTTGTTGCGTCGCCACGTGGTTCTGTGATAGTCGTTGTGATTTCGGCAATTTCAGCTGTAAGTTCAGCTGGAAAGCTTGTCGTAAGTTCGCTGGGTGAGAATGTGGTTCCACCATTGCCTCCTCCGTTTTCATAGCCGTTACCTACTTCACCGCCATCAACTCTGCATTCTTGACAAGACTTCATACAATGACTTCTGATCCATCTTAAATAAAGGAATATATTTTAAAAAAGCTGAGAACCTAAAATGTGCTTATACAGGTCGAATACTATGACTCGTACGACAACTATGCTTATAGCCAGAAGTTGTGTGGTGTAAACGATAGTGGAATGGTATTTATAAATAATAAACATATGGTTAAAATTTCTTCTATACATATGAGTACGTATAATCAACTTCTAAAATTTTGGCCTTAATGGAACTTCGTTTAAATTGACAGAAAAGTTAGAAACCAACAGCCAATAATTCTCTCTAAATGAGCATAGCTAAGTTTCACAACAGAGCATCAGCAAATGAAGAATTCCAATTACCGGCTCGCGAATAATATGAATATCATAGTCTGTACCTATCCGTCTGAGGCTTCTACAATAATTCCCAATATATAACGAAACAAAGTAGTGTATTTCCATATCCGGGGACTTCATTGTGAGTAAAATTTGTAATCTATATCAGAAATGAACTACATAAAAATGAACTTATATACAGGGTGTTTCAGAAGTAACTACCCACTGTTTGACGCTAACTATCGGTTGACTGGGCAGAGGTAGCCCGCCAGTTTTTTTGTATAATTATATAAGCCAAAACATCAGGCTCTTTCTCACCTATTATGACTTTAGAATTATATTTTAGCGTTAGATTATTGGCATTAGGGACAGAAATTATCCATAACGTGTTCAGCGTTAGTGCAGCAACTACTGTACAACGCTTGCACAAAGATGGTAAAGGGATGGCTACAATCGATATGTATATAGATATTCTATCAATCAGTTTGCTAGCATCGATTGTATCAAAATACATCAAGGTAAAATCAGGTCAGGTTAAAATAAATCAAATTTTCTAGAATTTATGTAACAGTCCGAGATTTTCCCTAAAATTGGTAAAAGATAAATAAGCGTATCCGGGTTCAATACGGAAAGGACGCCCGGATACCAGTGGAGCATGATTCAAGCATTGTTCGGTGTGTATATACACAGTTGTAACAAACCCTGCCGGAGATGCGCGGGCCTGATTTTTGCATTTTAATGGAAATCGAACCAAACCAACTTGCAGGTATCTAGTCGATCACACAATTATTGTGGACGCAATAAGATCAGCTGTTATAACGTGTCTTGTTTTGAGAAAATGCATGCGCAGATGGATGGGTCGATGGACAGAATACTTTTGTCAACCGTACTTTTGTTTTCGAGATTCGGACCCCAAACGCTGATCCAGGTAAGCATGCCTGAATACCATGATGTACCAAATTATTTTTGTGTCATTGTATGTGCAAATCATATGTGGGTCAGGACGGGTTCGAGGTACCGGACAGAGTTCTCATACAGCGTGGGTTAGGATATTTCGTCACGCTTTGGGCATCTTAGGGACCTGTCCTGGCATGCACTCCTCATTTAGTAGTATGTATGTATTTAAACAGAGCGCGAACTAATGTATAAGCAGTGGCTGGCAAGCACATGGGTTCTGGGGAGCGGATAAATCTTGCTAAAATCGCAACAAATAGTCCTTCAAGTACTAAACTCCAAAATTTCGGGTTTTGAGGGGGCTTAATGTGAATATAATGTACAAAATTACTGTTAGGGCTGCCAAAGGCTTTTAATTCACATTTTTTGGTTCACCTAACGTTTAACTGTTAGTACCTCGGGGCCCTCATTTAGGCGCTTAAACCTTTAATTTTGGAGTCCCAAATGGCAACCAAAATCACTAAAACTTCTCGATTTTTCGGGCCCCACAGCACCATAGGTTCCTATATTGCCCATTTTACCGTAACCTGGGTTAACCAAACCCCTCAGATCCGCTCAGGCTCCAGGTAACTCACCGGGGACGTAAAAATTCTCCAAAACAGCCTCTAACAGGCCACCATTTGACCCTATCACAATAATTCTATTTTCTCGAGTGGGCCACCAGCTAGGGCTAAGATCTGATCTCGCCACCGGCCGCCTACTGCTCTCCGTTCTCCAGAAATCTCTAAAAAATAGGCTAAAAATCTTATTAAATTTAAGCACCTGAGTCGCTGGTATATTCTCCTCCGACAAAAACCTCGCGCCGACCAGCGAGATGTTTAGATTGTTTACGTGCTATTTGGCACTTTTCGGCCACTTTCCAGCTAAAACTAGCGTCGGCTGCGTTTTGTGTCATCAATTATTGTGTGCATTGCCCCATATAAACTTTTCTGATATATAAATATAACAGACATCTGCGTTGTTTGTTTCATTGTAAGCCGTGAGTTATTTTGTTGTAAGCTTCCAACTCTTATATTTGAAAGTTTACAGTTGCTTTGTTCTCGTTTCCCTAAACTGGTAAAATTTTAAAACTTTTTCAGAATTTGCGGGTAACGGACAAAAGGGAGGCAAGCAAACGGAGTGTAGACAGACGATCCAAAAGAAGACTGACCGATGCGACATCGGAGCCAGTCGAGAAATAAGTCTACAAGTTTTGGCTTTTTCTTTTTGACGGTTGCCGCCACAGTTTGTTTCTTTGTGTTTTCGTTTTCGGTTTTCTCGGGACCTATCCAGGTGAGTCCATCCTTTTACAGCTGCAAGAGAGGGTCACCTGGTCAGTGAAGGAAATTTCAATCGTAAAGCCGACCTTATGGGTGCTGAACTGTTGAGCTAATGCTCCACGCACCCGTAAGTGCATGAGCCCGAGAGAAAAGAGAGGAAAATCAAGTTTTAAAAGAAAATGTCTTTTCCTTCAAGCCCAACTAGCTCCCCTACTCATCGGACACCGTTTTAAATGATGTCAATCACTCGGTGGGTAGTTGCTTTGGATTGTGTGTGATTATTTATATGTTACTGAGACTGACAAAAACAGAGATCAAAGAGTTGCGGGATAAGTGGACGATTCATGTAGCACGAGTCAACCTGGAGTCAGTTGCGACCACCGTCAGGGCTTAAGTTTAGTGCAAAACAACCGGCGGAGACACCAACAAAATGAGAGCGCTGCACCGTGACAGCATATTAGTTATCTGAGTTACCACTTAAAATCAAAGCGGGGTTTACGACAAGAAGCCATGTGGAAGATTTTTTCTAAAATTTTCCAGTGGGCAGGCGACATTGCCCTGGATCCAATGGACGCAGCATTGACTGTCAAACCATTCCCACCCTCTAACTCTCCGTTCAGTCTAGGTGACTTTTCTGCAGGCTACAGGCTCACGTTTTCGTGCCTTCCATCGCGTGCAGGTGGCTTCATTCTCTATTAGTCACCGTATCTAAAGGCGATTCAAAGTAGGACACCCACAATGGGACAAGGCCTATGGTGGAAAATAATGATACCATGCTCATTCGGGCAACCGCGCAGGGTCCATGAAAAAAGTGGGATTTCACGGGGTGACTGCTAAGGCCGGGGTCAAGAATTGTCACACGGTTAAGACAGATGTAGCTGACGATGAAAGGGTGAACTCAGGTATGGATAGTGCGATGAAATGAAACATGTACATATATAAGCAATGTATAATTATGATCGAATAACTTGAATGTTTATTAAGTGCCGCATTTATATTTCTTTTGCTTTGAAATAAGTAAATTCATTAATGTGTTTCACGTCTCAACCAAGCGATAAATAGTCTTTGAGAAAAAGTAAACTAAGGGAGCATGAGATTGGAAATGTCAATTAAAACTACCTCTGAAGAACACAAACTACCCGACGAAGGATTAGCTTCACAAAAAGAAAACTCTTCTTCAAAAGCTAAATGAGGCAGCGGATCCGGGGATCGGCTCTCGGCTAGCCCATGGAGCTACCGTGTCTTCGTATTGTCTGGATTATAGCCAGGGGCGACCAGGAGTGTATTCACGCTCGTAAATCACGGGAAGGCGAGAACTTAAGCAATGGGGGATTCCGGGGAAGATGACGGAAAGACTTAAGGGTCTACTTTACTCGGGGGACCTTTATACCGCTAGAGCGTGGGCAGGCGTAGGGGCTAGAACGAACACCCTGGTTAACCTTCCGGTGGCCTACTATGCTAACCGGTTTCCTTAGGTCAGCGTGCAGTTCGCCGATGAGTCGGAGTCAGGAGTCGTCCGGACACCACAATGGGAAAAGGTGGCGCAGCTGCGGTCCCTTAGGCCCAGAACTGGTCCTAGTACATTAATTCTAATAGAATTTATTCGACATTTTAAGCAGTGAAACGAACTCAAATAAACTTTAGCAGAATTATTTCTGCAAAACCACAACAAATTCTACTGAATTTTGTTGAAGGTGGCTTCGATTCCAGTAGAAATAATTCTGTCTAGAATTGATTCAACAACAAATTGGTTCTAACAGATATTTTTACCATCTCGCTGAACGCATCTTAGAATAGTAGCCGCATAACGATACAATTTCCAAATATTCCTTTCCGACGTTTCGGGTACTGTATCCTGGTATCAACACCTTATCTTGGTAAGACAATGTGCTGTACCGAAACGTGCTATAGCGAGATCTCGCTGCAGTCTTTGCGTTCACGTTGGTAAGTAATTATGCTAATTTTATGCGGTTATATTTATGTAATATATAATTGTACGATACTTAAATCATATATCGCGTATGAAGTCATTTTTATGCATTTCTCTGGTTCAGAGCGATAAGTTCTGTGTTCTCATGTTCTTTGCGGCTACTGACGTATCAAGCATGTCGATTGTTTCTGTGGATTGTTAGTGTCACGCTCTGTTCTCATGGTCTGTCTAGATCTGGGCCAAATGAACTATTCTTAATGAGTGCAGTGGTGTTCTCAGTTCGTAGCAGCTATGGCTTTTGATATGTTGGAGGCTCCGGTCACATTCCGCAGTCTCAAGTTTAGCAGAAATCGTATTTCGTTCTACTCAACATTGAATCTATGTTAACGCTGCAGCACAATGTCCACATTCCTGCGCCGGCAAATACGAATTGTCAGACCCGAGCTTGAGAGCAAGCTTTCTGAATTTACAAATGAATGAGCATTTTAGAGAATTATATCAGTTCAGCAGTAAAATTTCTGAACCAATTCTTTCCACTACAAACGTTCCTAACTAGTCAAACTTCTAGCCTAATTAGCCTAAGTTAGTTTTGGCTCAGGGTATCTGTCAAAATAGCTTACGCAAGTTGAGAATTCTTACCGCCCACAGTCCCTGGTTCAGCTTGCCTTTGTCAAAGCCATAAGTTGGTCTTTTGGCAGGGTGACTCTTTAACTTTAACATACATAGAATGGTGTATATGTCTGCATGGCGTAACTTTTAATTTAAGTTGTTCGATACGTCCAATCGGTGTGACACTTAATGCCATTTGGTCCATGTAAAAGCTGAACATGCAACCATTTTTTTGGTGTATTGAAGCCATTTTGCTCAGTTAAATATGTTTATGCAACCATTTACCGTGGCATTTAATGCTTTTGGCTTATGTAAGTTCTACAAAATTGTATTGAGATTGCCGTAATCTTGGTAAAATTAAACGTGTTTGTACTAACACATGTATTTATATCACCCAGTTGCTTAGTGATTCGTTGGATTCAGGACCAGTGTGACTCATACATCCATCCATTCATACATTCATCCATCCGTGGCCGTTACATTGAACTACATCCGTACGAATATGACCAATTTAATTGACTACAGTTGTGGCACCAGTTAATACTCTTAACATTGTACTTCCGCGACCGAAACTTTGAGAAACCGAGGTAAGGACCTTCCGGTCTATACTGTAGTAATTCTCATTTGCACATACATCATAAGTGTCGATTATTTATCGCCTTTAGGGGGAGGATGTTCCGGCTGGGGTCGTTTACGCGGCGATGGGAGTGTCCGACCGGGGAGGGACTAAATTTTTGAAACTTTCGGGGACTCCAAGGTTTTCTTATTTTTGCTAACCCCCCATTTCTGCTAATTTGCCATAAATTTTGCTGGTTTCCCCATATTTTGTCAATTATACAGAATTTTATGACAATTTTACCAAAATTTTTACCAATGTGCGCCATATTTTTGCCAATTCTTGCTAAAATTTTCCCCCATGTCTGCCAGTTTGCGAGAAAATTTCCTAATTTTCTCATCTTTTGCCAATTTTACACCCAATTTTTGCCAAGTTCCACCATATTTTTTGCTAAAATTTTTTCGTACGCGCTCCGTGCCTCTGTGGATGGGGGTGGTAGGTTTTCCTTGAGGGAACCTTGGGCAGCTCACACTTTCTACACCTCTCTATCGACACTAATGATGTACACGCAAGCATGTATATTATCTGTAATGTGAAATATATATCTGACGCAGTATAGATATTTATTTTGCACAAGCTTTCGAGCTATAGCTTGTTTAACAAGGCATCGGAGTTTATACATTATCGACTCAATTGGAAAATATATAAAATTTTTTTTGTAAAAAATGCGCCAAATATATAAATATATATTTAGTATAGGATATGCAATTAAATATGAATTGCTAATAATAATTCAATTAAATAATTATAATACGTACGTAATCAATACGTTTGTCGGCACGTATTTTTTTGTAAATAAGTTGCGAGTTAAAAATCAATCCTTGTAATTCTATGTACAATGAATATCAATACAAACTTAAAACGGCCAGTTGCTGTGTGCAAAACAGTGTTTAAATGATAGCGTTGACCTCTTATTATGAGATATACATGTCATATGTCTAGACACATATGTAGGGGCATAAGAACTATAGTAGAAACATTTTAAGAATAAAAAATGCGCAAGAATACTAAAGTTAACTACTTTAAGTGACTTTAAGTACTTTAATAAAATAAGATAAAAGAAAACAACCTGCAAAAAAATTTTAACTATTATCGAATTCCAAAATTAGTTAATTTTGGTATCATATATCATATTTTTCCTAAAAAGAATGGCTTTATAAAAAGTCAACTATTGTAAAATGGTAAAAAAATCTGAAAATTACTTTTAGAAAACGCAACGTATAACAGATAGTCTATGTTATTGTACACGGAATTGAAATGAATAAAATGACAGCTATGACTAAAGTAGTTTTGTATTTTATAATTGTACTGATAACAAATTTAGACGGCTAATACGGGTTGTGTTATATTCATGGCTGAAATCAGGATAAATTAGTGGTCGAAGAATTATAAATCATTTAGGATTTTAAGGACAAACGGTGATGTCATAACTGGTATTCTTTGAGTGACACAATCTCCATTTTAGCTCAGCGATAGCTAACCTTCATGGTGCGCACAATTAACCTTATATTAGTTGGATATAAGCAAAGCCCGAATTACTATAGTATGTTTTACCGCCTAATTCATGTTCACGATCAAACGCGCTTCATTTAAATTTCAACTATTGCCTTTGATTTAATCTTTTCACCGCACTTTGTGTTAACTGAGTTTCTGGAATAACATCTTTTTTCAACATGAATACTTGTTCGCACGTTTTGTGATGTTACTTAACGAACAGAGCAACCGTGCCCAATGATTTGAGTACGCGCTTTGGAGCAGCTATATCCCGCCCGGTTACGGTTGTCTAGTATTGCATGATATACGTGCATATGTGGTTTGAGACAATGTAAATTCTGCTGATTACGATTGTCCTGTATTGCACGCCATACGAACCTATGGGGTTTGGGATAATGTAAATCCCGGCCCATTACGTTTGTCCAGTATTGCACGCCATACGAACCTATGGGGTTTGGGATAATGTAAATCCCGGCCCATAACGTTTATCCAGTATTGCACGACATACCTACCCACGCGGTTTGGGACAATGTAAATCCCAGCCCATTACGTTTGTCCAGTATTGCACGCCATGCGAACCTATGGGGTTTGAGACAATGTAAATCCCGGCCCATTACGTTTGTCCAGTATTGCACGCCATACGAACCTATGGGGTTTGAGACAATGTAAATCCCGGCCCATTACGTTTGTCCAGTATTGCACGCCATACGAACCTATGGGGTTTGAGACAATGTAAATCCCGGCCCATTACGTTTGTCCAGTATTGCACGCCATACGAACCTATGGGGTTTGGGACAATGTAAATCCCGGCCCATTACGTTTGTCCAGTATTGCAGGACTGCCGTATTAAGTCGAACGTTAAAGGTTTAAGTAGTGTTAGCTGTATTAATGATATGCGAAAAGTTACGCTTCAAACTAGTTTCCCAACTATTCTCTATCGCCCCCTCCCACTTTTGAGTGACGTAATGCGATTCTGTACTTCCCATTTTTAATACCGTGATAGCTGTCACATTCTCGCTTCGCAAGATCATTTTCCGCTGCAAAGACTTTCATAGCAACAATGAATACTAGTTTGAAATGTATGGAGTTACAATCCCGTCCATGCTATTTAACGAAATTTAGTGGAGCCAAAGGTAACAGAACTACCTAGAAAGACTGCACATTTCTATAAATTTATTTTTCCACCTAGTTCAGGCGAAGCCAAAATTCAGAAACTATACACTTTTCGAGTTACAGTGTACGCGTGTGCAACTTAGAATATATCAATAGGTGTCCAGAGGGGTTAGTAGAGCTACCCTTCTAATGGTCGAACCAACCACGAGGTATATTTATCCCCAATTCCGGATGGTGGAAATTTATTAGAAAAATAATGTTGAAATCTTTATCAAAAATGGGTTAAAATTGCACAAAAATTGGAAAAAATATGCTCCCCAGAATACCCCTACCACTCTCACTGAACCATATGCCCCAACTGAGGCGACGCATCCCGAACAAATATGTATTTATAAATATTATGGATTCTGCAATCATAGGCAATCGATTACCGTGTAGTCTTCTGGTATCAGCATATACGTCTTGTATTGTCACTGTATTTCCTCAAAATGTAATATGCACATAGCCTTATTTATGCCTGCATTATTACATGCACTTTAGATGGCTGCGCAGCTATCCCGTAAATGATCGGTTTTCACGCAGTTTCCAATGTTCTGCCTTGAAACCGGATGTGTTTTGCGTGTTTGCTTTTGAACAACGTCTAAAAGCAAGAGCATGTTTCTTTTAGATTTCTGGTGAGTTCGGTCAGCTGAAGTCTTAGACTGGTCTTAAAAGAACCAGAAACTCCAGAACCCCTGCTCAATAAAAGTACCCATGAAGATTCCAATAGACAAAATGTTTTAGTAATTTCGATAGATTTTGATAAAACTAACCACAAGCTTTTCAGGATAATGCTAACTAAACGGGGCACCACTTCTTTTGATGGCGCTAACTATACGGAGCTATGTTTTTGCACCGGCCAGGCCCGCCGTTTTTCTGGCCCACCACTTTATCGGCGGGCCATTAGACCGGTCGTTGCCCAGCCGGACAGCACGGCCGGAGATCTCACGTTGGCCGCGAAAATCCGGCCGGTGCGCAATTAATACTACTAAGTCGCAGCCTAAGTTTTAGTCTAAGCCCTAACCGTTAATCCCTGAAACGCTTACGCTGATTTTATTCAGATCGATAATGCGGTTTTAAAGGTATATGTATATAGGATAGATTAAGTATTTGATTATAATGCAATCATAAGTTTACACTTTTAGAAATAATCTGTAGTGTATTGTTGCAGTGATGCACATGTTTTAGAACAAATAAAACTAATTTAACGCTAGGAATATGGTCGAATTGCAAGCATTATATATATGTAAGTGTCGTCGAAAGTGAATTTAAACGTGTTAATATGTCAAAATACTATTGAACGCGGCCGCTGGAATAATCCTACCTACAGAAAAGATCTCAGGACTTACCACATTTATGCAAAAAATGCAAATAAAGTATCGTAGAGCAATATTTATTTTAATTCGTAAGCATTGAAGACGCCAGGTAGCTCTGGCCGCTATATGTTTCATTCTAAAATGTAAGCTGTTTTCGCGGCTGCTGTTGTTACACTGTACTAATAACTGCAGCCTAAAGACATTGTGGTTTCACACGTAACTGTGTAGTTGTTGCATGCAGTTTAATGCCTCATTTACGATAAGATGCGTGCGCCAGGGCCAAATTATGTCACGCGTCCAACTCAACTAGTTCGGGGGAACTAAAGCTTAGCTGGACTACTATGGTACATTTTTATGGCTTAGCTAGTCTTAATGTGACAAACAGGTAGCTTAGCTAGGTTCTGCGTGACACACGGAGCGTCTGGCTGAACGGTCAATTGTGAAATTTTATTTAGTATGGTGCTTAGTGTAATAGCATTTTGTTCTATAGTATTTTCACATTAATTCTAAGTTATATATTTGTTTTAATACATAGAATTAACGTTTTAAGCTGCATGCCGCTTTTGGGGCATTATTTAGATACGTATAATAAAACGTAATGTTCGCGGACTAAATAGTTACTGGCTTAAGTTATAGGGCTCAGCTGAACGCCTCGTGACAAAAGCACAGTCCGACTGAACAGTGGATGACAAACGATAGTCTAGCTAGGCTATACAAAATTTTAATAGTCGAGCTGAACTGTATGCTTGACATAGTAACTAGCCCAGTTGAACGCGTGACATAATTAGGACCAAGCGCACGCATCTTATTGTAAATGATGCATAATGCATAATAAGCGCGAAAAATTTAGGTTTTGAAAAAAGAATCAGGTAAAAATTTTGCAAAATTAATCTTGTAGGGGCCCGCCGGCAGTACTGTTGGATACCATCCGGACAAGTCGCTGGCCGGTGGTTTTTCCGGCCAGCCGTTTTTCCGGCCTGCTGGATAGGTGGTCCGTAGTTTTATCGGCTTAAAGGTCAGTCAGCCGGTCGACGAAACATTCTGCCGAGTAACATTCTGACGAAACGTCCTACCACGCAGTAAATTTTGACACTGGCGCTTACTGATGCAAATGTACCATTTTGTATATTATGGGTACCCATTACCCCCGGGTATACCCACTACCCGAGGGTACTACTCACCCACGGGCTCAATATTTGAATGGGTACATGCGGGTACCCGTACAAACGCATAATTCTGGAGCACTACAAATCCCTTATCTAAAAGTCGGAAAGCACAATGATTCCTACATGCTCGGGGCAGGAATAATTTATGAACATTCAATACGCTGCTTTAAGCAAATTCCGCGAAGACAGCTCCTTGTATAATACGTTATCGCACGTACAGCGTCAAGAATTTGCATTACATACAGCAATAATTGATTTCCTTTTGATTTTTAAAGCATTTATCACCATTTTATTCAGTGAATGACTTGCCTAAGCACAAATTTCACTAGGTAGATAATATACGGTGAAAATTTGAGCAAAAGAAGATGCATCCATACTTGCCAATATTACTGACTGTACGAGCAATATCAATGTTTGCTATGACATAAAATGATTACTGGTATCTCGCAAGGGAGCATGGAACCGAGCGAGCGCGAATCATCTGTGATTTTCGTTAGGTTTAATAACATGTAATAAACTTTGGACTTAGTGTATATTGTGTACGACCTTAAACCTTCTGGAAACACTGAAGCCTTATAAAGTGGTCTAATTGCAGTTAAGGAACACCACAATTGTATTCTGTGTGTTATAAACATGTAGAATCTAATATCTAAGACCCCCGAAAATAATTTTTAACAAATTAGAAATGACTGTTTAAATTCTTTCTGCACGGATCGGCCACGGCCCACTTTAATCTATTTGAAAACACCTGAAGTAATCTCCTTGAAAATCCCTGACGAAGTTGGCTTCAGTCATAGTGTACAAAGGGTTGACAAATCATATTGGAGCCTGCAGCTTCCCAGGCAGTCAGTGTTTCCTGGAAAACAATATGTTCACCCGCAAAACCTTATTTTCTTCATTGTCGTAGATCTCGATGAGATGATTCCAAATAGTTGTCACAGTTTTGGCAAGATATGGGCCGCGAAACACCAGTGCCCGTATGGTCAGATTTTTGAGAAATATCAAATCTTAAAAAACATTTTGAGCCATTTTAACTCGAAAGATGGGGTAGGAGCTTTTAGCGTTATACTAAAGAGCACGTTGTGATCATTTCTGTTATCGCATTTAAAATATTTGAAAAATCTATCCAACCGAATATTAAGTATAAGTTACACCGACAAGCAAAAAGTGTTACGATATATTCTTTTTAGCTCAATCAGTGGAAACCTAGTTCGCTTCGCTCGATCCGTTTGAAATAAATTTTTGTTTCCGCATCCAAGAGCTTCTGTCAATTGTTAGGCATATGTTAGGTGAAATAATTCTCATTCGTCTGTTGTTAATTACACTTTCTTTGAGGAAAATTACTTTACTGTAAAGAACGAACGTGCAGGGGGTGTCAGTGCATGAAATACTTATATAACATGTCATTGCAATCGAATTGAGTTTGCACGAATTTTAATGCTTGTTATTTTCGCTATATATAATACCAACAGCCAAAATCTAAATCGCGTTAGATGTTTTTCGGTTCAATAGAATATATACGATACCCAAGGTTGCAACTCCTAACATGACGCTATGCTGATACGCAATGCACGTAAATAATTGCAATTAGTTTTGCAATAATTGAGTGAAAGCTGTCGCAATTAAAATTAATTGATTGGTCAACAAATAATTCATTGATAGTCTAATAAATAATTTTTACAGCTCCTGTTATCAGCTCTAGTGGAAGATATGAGTCCCATCTTCCGGAACTTCGTATTTTTTTCAACCTGACCCTGATGCAGCTGATGCTATTGCTCGATGACAGCAATAAACATAATCATAAAATTCAAGTGCAATATTAATTATTAAAGTTCTTTAAAGTTCTATGATTACCACATGTTAACATCAATTATTGTTCGTAACGCAATTCCGTTATTACTGCTATCGCCTTGCTTTATTGCATTTTGCATTCAATATACCGCTGCAGAAGTTGCTAAAGCAGAAGGTGAGTATGAACTAAATAATACCACTTAATTGTAAACTGCCTAAATTAATTTTTCGGCCCTGGATCTTTAGTAATTTTAAATTGCTATCATTCGTGAATCTTGTTTACAAAAAGAAAAGCAGGATGCAGAAATAGTCAATTTGCATCGTCATAAGTGATATAATGGTTAATCATCGCTGAGTTAGAAACAGTAGGTTACGTCAAACATTAATTCTTGTACTGCTGCTGTGTTAGAAAAAACTGTTTGCAATCGGTGTGACAGGATCGCATATGAATTCATACAAAATGACACGCCACAAGTAGACATCTATGACATCCTGTGCATATCCAGCGCCCTCGACGACATGCATTTTATGAAACAGCTAAAGCAATCTTAAATAATCCATTCGATATGCAAAGTATCGTGTAACGTTTGATGAACATTGCAATGGATTTGCATGGATAGAGACATTTCGACAGCAACTGGTACTGATATGGACGTATGTGCTACTATCCTATTTACTGCTCGTTAGTAATTGATGACTACTCTAGGACAGTAAAATTGTTCAGCAATGGTTGGAAATTACTGGTGTGTATTAACTGGTTTAGAGATTAGCGTTGGAGTTATGCTAAATATCCTGAAAACACATATTCGAAACTCAGTTCCCAGGACAATCAGCCTTATCTCTTCAGACTTGGTCAATGATATATTTCAATTCTAAGTATTATTGTTATATATAAATTCTGCATACTTGAATACGAAAGCCCCATCACATCTTCGCCTGCTGTCTGAGTTTTTACTATACCACATTGTCACGGCTTTCGGTTACGTTCTGACAGCGAATATGTATGGCATGTAACACATTTGATACTCTGTAATGACCTCTAATTTTACATAAAACAAACGGAATATTATTTGCTCCATCAATTTATTTTTTGTGATATGCAATGCCATCAGCACTTCGTTCATTTAAAATTTCCAAAATTTGGTTAACGAGTGGAGATACTAAGGTAAATTTGGTGAAATTCGCGAAATTAGCGTCTTTGAACAGAGTAATCCACAGTTTTTACAGAGACAGTTACCACCTGACAATCGGACACCGCCCCACCAAAGGCGCACGCACCGCAGTTGATGGCGGAAAGTTACAAAAATTGGAAAAAATTTTAGCAAAGAAAGGAAAATATTTGCAAAAATTGACTAAAATGAGCTAAATTTTATACAATTAATGCACCATTTCAGTTTCTAAAAGTTACCTTGCAAAAGCGTAACACATTGAAGGTTCAGCCTTCAGTTGGAATGTCTGCTGCTTAATAGTCGACGGGCATTCACCTTGGCATATATAGTAACTTATATATGTATTATGTAATTTGATTACGATAAATACCAAATGTATGTATCGTGTGTAAGATTTCCGACCAGCACGATATTTTGTTTGTTAATGCGAAAGATAATTTAATGTTAATATTTATACTTCCAACTGCCGTAGGTAGTAAGAGCTTGTATCATTCAGTTAAGATCACACACATACTGAAAATACTGCACCATCTAAATTATAAGTCACCATAATTCAGCAACATATAGTCGGATCGGTTCTGCAGAAGGCTCATAATGTTTCTCTTGACATGAAAGTTTCTCCTGATATGATATCATAATGGTTCTCTTGCCGTAGACACGAATTTTTATATCTATACCTCGTCTTATTTCTACCGTTATATTAACTTGTTTGATCATTTTTAGTTTATGTACAATTTATAATATTATTCGCAGCAACAGTATGGATATCGGATTAACCGGAGTAAATAGGACTAATCCATTTTGCTGAAGTCACTATTAGTACAATAGGCACATCGTGGCAAAAACTTTACGGCACGAACTGTCGTTCATGAAGGAAAACTGTTGAATCATCTCTAAATTTGAAATCTAATAACAGTTCAATTCATGATTTTTTATATCACTTGTAGGAAGTTTCAGGTAATCTAAAATCTCTAATTTATGATATCGTAAGGAACCTGACATTCTTGTCTAGTGTCATTTCTAATATTTATTCGAGTGGGCTTGGTCTTCCAGTTTTGTGTCAAATTTAGTTCAAAATTTCAACGAATTTCAGTTCCTTTCCGGTGACGCACGTGTGGTGTGCCCCAGAGCTGATATTAAATTTATGTTTATATTACCTTAAAGTTATCTGATAACGTCCAGTGCCTTTCAATAAAATAAATCAATAAATTAATATACATCGGAGACACGGCCTTAGTGAAACTCATGCTATGCCGTTCTCGATATACTAACAAGCCTTAGCCTTAGCCTAAGCTAAGATCAATATATGAGCCATGTATTAAGCCTAACCCTAACTCGAGGGGCTGCCGCCCCCGAACCACCCGCTCTAAGCTGTTCTTTTTTTCTAACGTTCTAACGTCCGGCCCCTAAAGGTGACATGGGCCGGAGACACGATGTCCTCAAAACCGTAACAATTGGGCTGCAGAACACTGCTTAACTCAGAAGTTCGAGATATAGCCAAAGATTAGAAAAGTAAGCGTTTTTAACGTTTTTGATATACTGAACCTGTCTCAAGGTCGTAAATATAAACGCACATTGTGTCGAGTACTGACCTGTCATTTGTTATTACTTAATAAAGAACATGGGTAATAAGTGAAGCATCAGCAACTAAAGATAACATTTTGATCAATATTACTTCTGTAAATTACGCATAACTAAACTAAACTATTCAATAGGTTTAAAGTTGTTTACACGTCACTGGGAAGATCCACATAGTTTTGACATTATTGTGTTGAATCCAAGCTTATCACACAATCATTCGCCAGTATGTTGAGAAACATGAGTGCCATTTGCAAGATGAAATTAGTTACCATGGAAATAACTTTTGTGCTGTTGAAGATAACTTTCGAGCAAAAAGCAACCACAGTGCAAATGACCATAATGTTCCAAATCAGCCAAAAGAACAAGATTTAAGTATTTTTAAGAATATATGCTTAATTAGAACATTAATAAATTAATAGAAAATTAATAGAACACATACAATTTTAAAGAAGCCTTAGAACATTGAACACTGGGATAAATATACTCAATTGTGTTTATGATAACACCGGGTATTTCATGATATTGACTATTTAATTGCGTGGTTAATTATACGTTGTGCGGTATGTTTTTATCATTAGACGGTAGTTGGGTTTTCGTCACTAGCTCATATTTTTTATATATAAAAGTTTAGCACAATTATTTAGTATACAAACAAATATATAAAACAGATACGTAATTAAATATTTAAATATATATATAAATGTAGAAATGCTTATAAAAACAGTTATATTTTAACGCATGATTGTGTAAATTATTTGTAGAATAAATATTATGCATATAAGATATTAAACAATAATTATATATAATAATTATATCCCTATAAACAAAAAAAACGGTTGATTGCTGCACATAACACTTACTCGTTTTACCCTCAGTTGACAGTTGAAAGTTAATCTTTTATGATTGAAAAATACACAAAAAATTTACTCAGAAAACTAAATGTAAAGGAAAACACACGAAAAATATAAATATTTATTTAGTTTTTATTATAATTATTTAATAGCTATAATTAATAATTTTTATTATATCTTTTCCTTAAAAATGCGCGATTTCATAAAAAAATAAACTGTAATATACCAAAGAAATTTATATTAATGCTCATATAACATGGCATGATTTTAATGCAAAAAACAGCGAATTTTGTGAAATCTTGAAAGAAATCGTTGCTTTAGAAATTGGATAATTCGCTTAGACTGTAGGTTTCTGCTATTTATTAATCATTTTAGGACCTTGCATGAGTCTGGCAGTACTTACTGGCCTGAACAGTAAAGGCAATACATGTACATGTCCGAAATTTAGCAATGTTTGGTTTAGGGGTTTACACAAGGTTTATATGTTGTTAATGATTGTTAATGATATTGATTGTGAAATCTTGAAAGAAATCGTTGCTTTAGAAATTGGATAATTCGCTTTAGACTGTAGGTTTCTGCTATTTATTAATCATTTTAGGACCTTGCAGGAGTCTGGCAGTACTTACTGGCCTGAACAGTAAAGGCAATACATGTACATGTCCGAAATTTAGCAATGTTTGGTTTAGGGGTTTACACAAGGTTTATATGTTGTTAATGATTGTTAATGATATTGATTACACCACGACACTGAAGAATTATAATATATTTCATAAATTAGAAACAGTGCTTCTTTAAATATGCTGACTTGTTTAAATTGAATTGTTTTAATTAGATCATTATTTTCTTTAAATTGGCAGCCTGGAATGCTGATATTTTTTGTTTCGCTATGGTATAAACAGGTGTCCCCGGTTCGTGTCCCATCGAAAACTTTAGTACCGTCTTACTCCAATTCCCTTGGTAAAGTTTTGCTACCAGCAAAGGCAAGCTGATTTTTTAAAAATGACAATACGATTTCTTCAATTCTCTTTTCTGATTATATAATTTGCTGATAAATTGTTTTAAGGCCAATAAGCGGCGTATTAGCAGCGTTTTGAGGCAGCGTATTAACTATTTTAGCATTGTGCATTCAAAAAACTGAATTTCTGTTATTTTTGATTTTATAAATTATCTGTTTAAAACGAGTGGTTCTCCTATTTCCTAACCCCTAGCCTAATGCGGTACGTCTATCTCATGGACACAGGAAAGTACTTTTAGCGAATGAGAAAACAGCACGATGAAAATGGTAATATAATTGTTTGTAATAAATGTTACCACAAAATCTGAAAATGACTTGATAAATTGGTTTTTCTATGTTTTTATAGTAGACAAAAACAACACGGTCTTGTATTTGACTTTAAGGGTCTTGCTAGAGATTCTTAAAATTTTTTCCATCAGCGAAGTATCACATTGTTTTGGACTTATATTAATTACTTTACTTCATTTCAACGAAAGAGAACAAATTAAATACAACGTAAAGCAGTGTTTTTTGACTATTGGGTCAATTGTTTCAAATGGGGAACACATTATGCCATTTACGAGTTGTATTTAGCCATCTTCGAATAGCTTGAGAAGACGTACGCTTTCTTAAACGGGAGAACAGTACTTTGACTACTACGCAAAAAAGAGTAAATTGATATTCCGAGGCGAATTTTGCATGGTATAGTTCAGTTTACTTGCTGTTCAATGGACAAGAAAACACAGTTCCTGCGTCGATAAAATAACTGGAATTGCTTCTTTTTATACAGTCCTCATCTACATAATGATTGTTCCGAGAGTAGAAGTATCTAAATTCTGTAACTTGTACCATTGACGTTTCTATACTACTGTTTGTTTATTTTAATTTTGGGTATGAAAGTAACGAAGCAGCGCAAACACAAAGCTAGGAGCAGAAATGCATTCTATTGATGCGTTGATAATAAAAATTGCATATCCATAATTTAATGAACAGTTAATAGCACAGGCGAATAAAAAAATTACATTGTTCAGTGGAACACCGTTCCAGTCTACTGAAGCTCCGTCCGCTACGTTTATTCCGTTTCGACAATTATTCAAAGCGCCTATTTTCAAGTATGTCATTTTTCGATTTACCAGATAATTTCTTTTACAATTCCAGTAGGATATTTTATTAAAATTTTTTACAAAACATTTCCACAAATTTCCATTGAAATGTTAGCTAGAAATACTTTGCTGAAATTAAGAAATTCTTCTATGAGGCGTTAAAATACTTCTCATTAAAAGGATTCAAAGAAGTATTCTTTGAAAAAATCTAAAGAAATGATTTTAAGTGTAGTTTACACTACAAAAACTGAAGAAATGATTTTATGTGAAGTTTACACTATAAAAACTTCTTTTGATTACCAATAATCCCTAAAATCAAAGTCTTTTACGACCGAAGCCTCCTCTAACGGTGAATATAGTTTGTGTACTTTGTCATGGGCTTGATAAAACTAGTCTTATTGACGATCACGACGTCTACCACAGCCAACCTAAGAGAAAACGTTGGCAGATTCCAAAAGGTTATAATTCGTTCTAAACTGCCTTTGAGCAGTAAAAGTTGTGTGACCGTTGCGTCAGAGTCGTTTTACACCTTCCATTCATTTGCGAACTAAACTCAAAATTATACCGCTCAAAATCATATTTTGTAAAAATTTAGCTTACAGCACAGTTTTTAATAATTCTCAGTGGGACCATCTTAAGTTTAGCCGCGCATCAGTTTGAGATGGTGATGTCTTTCATTGTCTCAATGGAAGCTTTAGAACTATAAGTAATTATCTGTTTTCCTAGCGTGTGTTTTTGACAAATACCGTTCAGGTTTTGTTATTAATATGACTAGCTGTCTTTCCCGATGAACCAGTTTTTGCACACGTTACTAGATTACATTTAGCGATCCTCATTGTTTAGTAGGCTGCCTGGTTGTGGTCCCTCAATCAGTTATCGCGAATGCCCAATCAAATATCAGCTAAGCATGTATCAAGCTCCGTTCCTGAATCAGCCGTGTCAACTGCTCCGTCTCACAGCATCTAGGGGTTTTCACTTGGTCATATTTCTGCAAATATTGTCGATGTAACTGCTGATATTGGAGGACCAATTTTGTTGCTGTTGCACATGCTGCGATCTGAGCGTTTTGACCGTATTTTGAAGTGTAGCAACTCCACCTTGAGGCGCACCTGCAGAAACTTCGAGCTTGTTAAACGAAGATGCGGCACTTTTGGCAAGTACTAGGAAGCGCTTATCGTTCGAGTTACAAATATTATGTTACAAAAAGCTGAAAAATACAAGAAAAGATATAAATGGGGCAAATCGAACATCAATTTCACCTTTTCAATCGAAATACTGTTGATGCTTGTGTTGTCTTAAAATATAATATGTCCACGATAGGAAGCGCTTATCGTTTGACTTACATATATTATGTAAAAAAGCTGAAATATATAAAAAAATATATAAATGGGGCAAAACGAACAGCAATTTCACCTTTTCAATCGAAATACTATTGATGCTTGTGTTGTCTTAAAATATAATATGTCCACGATAGGAAGCGCTTATCGTTTGACTTACATATATTATGTAAAAAAGCTGAAAAATATAAAAAAATATATAAATGGGGCAAAACGAACAGCAATTTCACCTTTTCAATCGAAATACTATTGATGCTTGTGTTGTCTTAAAATATAATATGTCCACGACATGCATATCTAACATAGGGTATGTGGATGAAGCTTTTCCGTGGCTCACTGAATTTTACAAACCTCTCTTTTGTTGTAAACCTCGGTGTTCATTTTAGTCCAGTTTAGAGTGAAAATGAACTGGAAATATTAAGTATACAGTTGTTCCCGTCCAAATCGTTCAGACAAAATCAGCACTTTTATGTGTTAAAAAACAAAAATAGAACAGTACTGATTTCTCGCAAAACCCAAATGAATCACAATATTAGTGGTTGAGGGTTATGCAACGCTAAGCATAGATACTCAGGAAATTTTGAAATTTTATACATTGTCCCTTACTCTTTAATAACACGTGGTTCTGGACGATTTCATATACATGAATTTTCTTACGCAACCGACCACATATAGTTTCCGCAAGCAAAACTGTAGCTTAAAATTTTGATACTACGGAGCTAAATGAACACTATATTACTAGGACTATAAACTGTTTTTACGCTCTTTAAGCAGTGGACACGCTAATTGTGTTTGCAAAAATGATCTTGAAGATTTTCAGTTTATAAACAATCATCACAAGTCCACTTTTCGCAAGCAACGCATTTTGTCTATAAAAAACTAGATTTTTTGCACATGATATCTCACCTTATCGACCCGTTGTTCCGCTTTGGGCTTTTCATCGCTATCAAGGTCAACCAATCTTGCCATAATACGGCACCGTTTTACGTTTATCTTAACTATTTCACGAAAGACTTGTTTGACCTGCCTTTGATTATTTTAGCCTTGAGACCTTGAGAAACTGATTTTGGTTATTTTTGGGACCCAACACCCTATGCCATAGTTTAACTTGTTCGTTTTTTGGGACCCAACACCCCATGCTGTAGCTCGACTTGTTCGTTTTTGGGACCCAACACCCCATACTGCAGTTCGACTTGTTGGTTTTCTGGGACCCAACGCCCCATTCTATAATTTGACTTGATGTTTTTTTGGGACCCAACACCCCATTCTATACTTTGGCTTGTTAGTTTTTTGGGACCCAATACCCCATGCTGTAGTTCCACTTGTTCGTTTTTTGGGACCCAACACCCCATGCTGTAGTTCGACTTGTTGGTTTTCTGGGACCCAACACCCCGTTCTATAATTTGACTTGATGTTTTTTTTGGGACCCAACACCCCATTCTACAATTTGACTTGATGTTTTTTGGGACCCAACACCCCATTCTGTACTTTGGCTTGCTGGTTTTTTGGGACCCAACACCTCATTCTATACTTTGGCTTGTTGGTTTTTTGGGAACCAATACCCCATGCAGTAGTCTGACTTGTTGGTTTTTGGGACCCAACACCCCATTCTATAGTTTGACTTATTGGTTTTTTGGGACCCAACACCCCATGCTGTAGTTCGACTTGTTCGTTTTTTGGGACCCAACACCCCATGCTGTAGTTCGACTTTTTGGTTTTCTGGGACCCAACACCCCATTCTATAATTTGACTTGATGTTTTTTTGGGACCCAACACCCCATTCTATACTTTGGCTTGTTGGTTTTTTGGGACCCAATACCCCATGCTGTAGTTTGACATGTTGGTTTTTTGGGACCCAACACCCCATTCTATAATTTGACTTGATGTTTTTTGGGACCCAACTTCCCATTCTATACTTTGGCTTGTTGGTTTTTTGGGACCCAATACCCCATGCTGTAGTTTGACATGTTGGTTTTTTGGGACCCAATACCCCATGCTGTAATTCGACTTGTTGGTTTTCTGGGACCCAACACCCCATTCTATAATTTGACTTGATATTTTTTTGGGACCCAACACCCCATTCTATACTTTGGCTTGTTGGTTTTTTGGGACCCAATACCCCATGCTGTAGTTTGACATGTTGGTTTTTTGGGACCCAATACCCCATGCTGTAGTTCGACTTGTTGGTTTTCTGGGACCCAACACCCCATTCTATAATTTGACTTGATGTTTTTTTGGGACCCAACACCCCATTATATACTTTGGCTTGTTGGTTTTTTGGGACCCAATGCCCCATGCAGTAGTCTGACTTGTTGGTTTTTGGGACCCAACACCCCATTCTATAGTTTGACTTGTTGGTTTTTTGGGACCCAACACCCCATGCTGTAGTTCGACTTGTTGGTTTTTGGGACCCAACACCCCATGCTGTAGTTCGACTTGTTGGTTTTCTGTGACCCAACACCCCATTCTATAATTTGACTTGATGTTTTTTTGGGACCCAACACCCCATTCTATACTTTGGCTTGTTGGTTTTTTGGGACCGAATACCCCATGATGTAGTTTGACATGTTGGTTTTTTGGGACCCAACACCCCATTCTATAATTTGACTTGATGTTTTTTGGGACCCAACACCCCATTCTATACTTTGGCTTGTTGGTTTTTTGGGACCCAATACCCCATGCTGTAGTTCGACTTGTTGGTTTTCTGGGACCCAACACCCCATTCTATAATTTGACTTGATGTTTTTTTGGGACCCAACACCCCATTCTATACTTTGGCTTGTTGGTTTTTTGGGACCCAATACCCCATGCTGTAGTTTGACATGTTGGTGTTTTGGTACCCAATACCCCATGCTGTAGTTCGACTTGTTGGATTTCTGGGACCCAACAGCCCATTCTATAATTTGACTTGATGTTTTTTTGGGACCCAACACCCCATTCTATACTTTGGCTTGTTGGTTTTTTGGGACCCAATACCCCATGCTATAGTCTGACTTGTTGGTTTTTGGGACCCAACACCCCATTCTATAGTTTGACTTGTTGGTTTTTTGGGACCCAACACCCCATACTGCAGTTCGACTTGTTAGTTTTTGGAATGTATTGCGAACCATAGTGACATCGGTCATAGGTTTTCATTTAATGGAGTAAGGATTAAATAGGTAAATACGTTTCTGTCTTACTAAGGCAAAACTCAATACACAGTATAATTAACTAAACGATATATTGGCGTCTGTGGGGATAGCGTCCCTTAAAAAAATTTGTATCCACTTTACAGTCAGGATGTCGGACTTGTAAATAGGACATAAGACATAAATACAATTAATAGCTCATCGTTGCCCCAATCTCCATGTTCATTTCTCCTGTTAATTTTTCACCAGCTTACTAAATTTTACCTACTGTATAGCTCCTAGAAATCCTTAGGTTCATTTTTGAGGCAATGGCTTGCATTTATCTTTCTTTTCCATGTATTGCTGAAAGATACTGGAACATATGTAAAAATATAAACTAAGTATATATATTTTTGAAGTTACATATAAATACTCGTACATGTCCAAGATCAGTAGGCAGAGAAGGGACTTAATGGTTCCGGCTGAGAGAGTACCGCCAAGCAATGGGAATTTTTTTGCAAATGTTGGAACTTTGAGTAACTCTAAGTTTTCGATAATCTTATAAAATTGCCTTAGTACTCCAGGGTGGTGTCTATCTTCAGCCTGCAATAGCATAGTTACACATATTTTCGGCAGCTACAAAAGTAGCTTGATGGTAATGAGAATATTGTATGTTATACGCGTAATATATGAAAAATCTAAAGGATGTTTTCCCCATAATTGATAAATTTGCGTGAGGTAGGGGGTGAGGGGCCTCATGGGGTACATATGGTAAGAGGATCCCCTATACTCCTCTATGGACACCTGTGATGTTATTACCTATTTATCTGTATATGTTCATCATAGAAATAATTACGCGTTAAAATGTTATATTACCTATGCATACTTTTATATATTGGTAATATTTAAGTTTGTCAGATAAAAAATATATACTACTGTGTATACTGATAAAAATATATGATAATGTGCGCGGTTATACCATGCTTATGGTGCGAAACGAGAACGTTCACAGGACCTTGTTGGGCGACCTTGAGAGAAAATATTTTTGAGACTTATCAGCGCTCCTATATTCCGGTGCGTGGCAAGCTCTTTCAAAGTGAGGAAGGGGTGGGAAAACGTGGAGTAGGCCACTCGTCTAAATTCATTTATATTATAATCCTGTCAGTAAATTTTTCACGTTTGTCACTGAAGCTCGAGAGGTATAGGCGTACCTGCCCACGCTTTTTGCGACATCCCTGCCTATGTTGACCCTAACTAGAATTATGCATAAACTAAAGGAAGAGTAGGTGCAACTAATGGCCCGGAGTTATTTTTAGTTCGGCTATCTATTATTACATGCTTACCGTACATATACTTAAAATCTGAACCTATACGACATATATATGCCATTAGTCCCTCTGTCTGATATTACATTACGGCTGTCTGTTCGCACCTACCATATTTTTGTCGTTCAAGAATGTTGGAAAACGTTATAACCCGCATAACGTTATAAAACATTATAACTTTGTGCAATTGCCATTTTTTCCTGATAACTACAAAAAAATTTAACCATAAAATTTAGATTCGATATCTGCTACTAAAACACTGTAAATTCTATTTTCGTAAATGCTGACGTCAATGATGGGCCACAGTGCATTCCAGTTGTTACTGATATTTGTTCGTTTTGTTGTATTTGACTTTCAAAATACCATCGCAGAAGTTGCTAAAGCAAAAGGTGAGTATGAAACTAACATATATTTAAATAATAAACATTATTTAATTGTAAACTGATAAAATTAAGCTTTGATGGCCAGGAATGTAGTTAAAGTTTTACGACATGTGAGACATGTATAGAACCGAAAAGTAAGTTGAAATAATTGTAGACGTGTATATATTGATCGTCTTCGTCATAACTGAAAAAATGGGTAATAACCCGCTGAATTTGGAACCACAGATCACATCAAATTAATTAATCTTCAATAATTCACCCACTGCTGCTGCTGCGTTAGTTAGAAATTTCTGGCGTCCATGTAATAAGACCACATTCTGGATTCCTTTAGAATAAATACATCACAACCACTGCATTAAAATTAAGGATATTTAACATATAACTGGTATCTGTGAAGACGAGTACAGCATAACAAGTCCCAATTATTAACTACATTTTTAGTGGAAATATGCTGCCTAAAATTAAGAAATAACATAGCTAGCGCTTATAAAAATACTATATCAACCAATACAACGAAGTGGCTCTAATTTTGCATTCCGAATATTTTTAAGCCGGAGAACACGATTAAAATATATTCGTTTCTATCCTGGAATCATTTTTGTGGCATATGGTACTTTCGTTTACGCATGTGTAGTACGTACCTAATCATCGATAATAACTCGAATTTTTATATATTGCCGCTGATAAAGTAGGCATTGTCACGCAGGCAACCCGGATTCAAAACTGCAGGGGGGCATTTAGTTTTCTCCCTTTTAGCATACCCATAATTTTAATATTACTGGCACGAAAAATTAGAAACTGTGAGAAACCGTTTGGGTTTAGCGATGGAACACCTTTAATGTAAAGATAGAATCCCGACATAAACCTTCTACATTTATATAAGACAGTATTACATACATTCTCATACAATGGGAGAGGATAAATATCCTGCTGAGGTTCGAAATGTTCCCTCTGTCGTCGCCTATCTCATGGACGGCAGCCTGATCCACCTGAGGCTCTTACCCCTCGCCTGTCTCCGCGCGTCCAAGACACGCATAAAATTTTGGAAAAGAAGGGAAAAACAGTGAGGAAATGAGCTAAAATTGAGCGAAATTAACAAAATTGTGGAAAAATTGTCAAAATTAGTGAGAAAATTGGCAAAACTGGAAAATGCGGAAAATAACAAAAATTTTGAGTCCCAAAAAATTTCGAAAACTTATCCCACCTGACGATCCCCCCAGGAATCGCCCGCTATCCTCGTGAGATTTCGAGTTTTGCCCATGTATGAGTATATAATCTCCGCTAAATTTAGGCCCCAATACCATGACGATCGTGTACGCAATGTTGCTGCTAAAGCAATTTAAAACAAGCTATTGAATACGCACGCAATTGTATAATGGATAATATAATGAATTAATAATGAACAATGCATTAAATTGATGTAGATAGAAAAGTTTTTACAGCAATTGGATTGAAAGCGGACAAAAATGTTGTTGGCAAAATTTGCTGTTATACTGAAACAAACACGAAAACACTCATCGTACTGAAATTTCGAAACTGTGCTCCAGGGACGTTAATCCTAAACGATTCCGACTTGATCACCGATATATTTAAATTCTAACTATTGTTATTATTGCATGCGTCGGCCCGAGCCTGCCACATCTTTGCCAATATATGGTTACTGGCTGGAAACAAAAATTTAGCTGTGTTCGACAATCTAAGTATAACCCCAATCCATAGGCAAAACTTCATTATCTTTTCCCGTTTCATAGCCTATAATAGGCGATAATGCATTTCTATAGTTTGGTTCTGACATACTGATAAATCAATTGTTTCTGCAGGTATGCTCTTAACGTTCACATCATAGGTACTGTACCAGTCAAGCTGATATTCATAGGGTAACGTCCAGTATATAGCCAGCATTAAATACAGTCCGGTTGTAGTTGTAAAGAAAATTCAATTATACGTTTAATTCAAAATGCTCGCTTATGAAATGCGAGTGTGCAATGAGAAACATTAATTATCCCTAGCATTCTACGTGATTAAAATGCGCAAGGCCTAATGCGGCGTTCACGTTATAATGTCCCCAACGTTTGGAACCTATGTACCCCACACAGTGTCAGACACACTGTTGACAACAGGGTGTCTTAGACACCCCCATGTTTTTAATAAATTTTTTTCAACGGTAGCTAGTTACGCGTATTACCGCTTACCGACAGTGTCAGGCACACCGTGTCTTCTGGCAGTTTTATTGACAGTGTTCGGAATTATTTGAGCAATGTTCATATGGGCTAGATACAAATATGGAGAATTTAGGAAAAACTCCACAGTTCAGTTGACTAATAAACCGCATTATCTACAGACGGTGTCCGTTATAGTTAATTCGCACCAAATCGGTAGCTAAGGGTGTGTACGACACTGTCTAGAAAAAATGTAGTAGCTAAGGGTGTGTCGTACACCCTCGGCATTTGATATACAGTATGGGCGTCACCCTGACTGTCTATACGGTAGGGTCGCGACTACAGGGGGTCAAAAGTTCCAAAGAGCGGGGACATTATAACGTGAACGCCGCATAAACACTCGCTATGCGTGCTACCCAGAGTACATAAGGGAAGATTATGTTATTTCCCAGCAAACTAATGTTAACCCGCGTTCGATGCCAAGTGCGTTTCCGGCAGGACCCATTATTTCTGAGGATCATCATGTACAGACCCCGTGCCCGGGTTTAGTGGGTGTAGCTCGGACGCCCCTCGCGGTATTACGCGGTTCAGACGTACCGATTACAATTATTTATTTGACACCCACTAAAATGGGGCTCTAATCACATACCCCCTAAAACTAGGCAGGGTCAGTGCATAATGACCCCGTCAGAAATTGAGTGTCGCGCCGCAAACACCTGTGTTATCTAACCCGGATTAATATTTAGTGAGACATTATAAATAGCGTTTTGTTGTCATAAAATTTCAGGAAAGCTTGCTGTAGAATTACTCAAATTTGTAATGACTTTGTAAATTTGTGGTGACTTTGGCCTGAAAAATTTGTCCTCTTATTTAATGTAGAAAGACGTCGTCTTGGCGATCGTACGTGGGATTTTGTGCAACAATGTGAAATTTTGAGCCAAATTGGTCACTGTTAACAGGTTTATCGTTTATCATAAGGTAACTTGGATATACTCAGCGCCTAGCAGTAAAAATGTAAGGTTGTAAATCATTATTTGGTTATAGCATCATATTCTTTGCTAATGGTCAGCGGTGAGCATATGTACCTGAACGAAGAACGTTAACATAATACGTTGAACTATTTTGTTG
>JASANE010007288.1:0-21173 GCA_030248225.1 Trileptium ribeirensis | reverse complement strand
TTGCCTCAAATCCACGATATAGCAGAAGCGAAATTTTTGATTATAACTTGGTTGCCGTGATGATGAACAAGAAAACATTGTGTTTACGAAAACCAATATATGTTTTCTTTACCGTACTGAAAATTTCAAAACATCTGATGTACGATTTTCACTACAACTTCGTGAACAAACTATTTCCTAGCGTCAGAATTTTATTTACCGATACTGATGGACTAACGTACTACATTGAAACACATAACCTGTACCAAACGTTTCAAAACCACCAAACACTGTTTGACTTCAGTGATTACCCAAACTGACCACTTTCTTCACAGCGTTGAAAACAAAAAAGTTATGGGAAAAATGAAGGTCGAAACAAATTGTGGGGCTTCGTTTGAAAATGTACAGCATATTATGCAAAAATCACTTTAAGAAGAGAGCAAAAGGCGTTAGTAAAAACATTGTAAAGAAACAAGTAACTCATGTTGACTATATTACGGCGTTGGAAGAAGGGAGTATTACGCGACATCAATGTAATCAGATACAAAATTTCGGGTACGGAATATTCACTGTTCGATCTCTCAAAATTAGTCTATCTGCATACGATGATAAACTATTTATACTAAATAATGGAATTGAAACGTTGGCTTTTGAACACTATTTATTGGGTCAAATTAATGACGATGATTGTGAGATATTGAGCAATAAATTATTTTAGTTTTGTATAGTTGAAAACTGGAAATGATATATTTCATAGTTGCAGATATGATAGATATAGCAGAAAACTGCATAAAGCTCATATATATTATACTAAATTTAAACGTGTAATATAGTCATGCTTTAAATGTTTGACGTTTTCAATCAGTAAACATGATCCGTGAATATTTTCTTTGCTAAACCAGAACAACCGCTGGAAAATATGCAATGCATACGATTACATAACTATATAATGTTATTCTGGATCGCTATTGTAAAGCGTTCAATTATATTTGCGATGTAACACAACTGGAACACGTTTCTTCACTTTTACCATATAAGGCAAGAGAAATGCATTGTGTTATGTTTACCATATAAGGCGAATATAACGCATTACGTTACGTTTCCATATAAGGCTGTTCCAGAACCATCATTTATATACTACTTATGTACCCCACAGAGCGTCACGTACTCTCTCGATAACAGGGTGTCTTTGACACCTCATGTTTCACATAAATTTTTCAACGGTAGGTAGCTAGGGGTTTTGCCATTTTGCGACGGTGTCAAAGATTCCGTGGCTTCTTTATAGTTTTATTGACCGCATCCAGCATGCAGTCTTGTCAACGTGCATAGTTTGGAGTCACAAATATCGGAATTTTCAAAAAAATACAACGCAATTGAACAATACATACATGACTGCTAACATTATGCGTAATTATTAATTCGCGAAAAAATTGTAGCTAAGGGTGTGCGCAAAACTGTACCAAATATGAAGCAGCTAAAGATGTGCCGTATACCATCAGGAATTGGTTTGCGGTATGGGTATGAACGTGAATGTCTATACGGAGGGTCTCGACTACAGGAGGTCAAAAATTACAAATAGTGGGAACATTATAACGTGAACGCCGCATAAACGGTATAGATTTCCAACGGCTGGGCGGCCTAATATACTTTACACAAAAATGGTGTCTACGACGCCCTGTATTTAATCTGATTTCAGAGAAGAAATTTCAATATATTTAGACTCATTGATAGTACCTGAAATGTCATATTGTTGTTCGTTGATAGTGCCGCTTCAGGAGCGCATATACAAAAGTTATAATAGAAGGAATTCTTACAAAATAACACTATCCTAAAATCTTTACAGAACAATTCCGTCACCGCTAACGAGAATTTGAATGTGTCCAGGACAGTAAAAAAATTTTGCCCAGGACTCTATATAAACTTATTAAAAGAATAATGATGCTGGGATTTGCGTATATCATTGACGGTGTTATGCGCGACTAAACTTAACCTGTGCCCATTTACAATCCTGTTTTGTAAAACACGATGTTGAATCCATATCCATTGTTACAGAACAAGCAAGACAAGCGATTTGATATACTGCTAGCTTAGAAGTGGTGATTTGCAATCGGCCAATGACAGTTGTATGACGATTATAAGTTTCCAGTTAGGACTTGTGTCTGTTCGCGAACAAATTCATTGTAAATATGACTGAGTAAGAGAAGGGCCATGTACTTAGTCAGTGATTGTTCGCGAACGTAACCTTTTTCGATTCAAAAGCAATCAATTTTCGTTCATAAACAATTTGAGTGTTCGCGAACAAAAAATGGCCAATTTTTGCTTCAGAAGATAGAGTTCGATAACCAATATTTTTCTAAAAAACAAAATAGGATAGTCGTTGTGCGAAGGTTAAGTTTAGTCGCGCATTATGAGTGTTGAACAAGAAAGACCCTACTCCTATTGACACCAATGTAATTTACACATTGCATTAAAATGCGCGGCTCCTTTAGGTACGATGCGGTTATTGTTGGTTCTATCCTAAAAATCGAACATGGTTTACACTAGTGAAAGTTGTATACGCAAATCATACGAGCTATCTGGGGATTGATGATCGTTTCTTTAAGGAATCCCATAACGCGACAGAACAATGCACGTGCAGGCATACAGCACCTAGCGCGATCAGTGGAAACTCCTCTCGCTTCATTTCAATAATCCTCAACAAATTCGGTAGCAAGTTTGACAAAAATTTCGGCCCAAGTTTACTAGAGGGAATTCAGTGATGTGCCCCACCATCTATTCAGTGATGCCCCAATAGATTCTGGAACTTAAAATCGATTGCTTTGCAATCAGGGTCGCCGTTTTCAGTGATAACTGACGAGCTCTCCAGTATTCTTGGATAGGTTGTGGATTTGGTCAGGGTATATCTCGTTATTTTGGCCTCTTTTCGCCTGGAAGAGCTTAATATTCTCCAAACTACTTACCCCACAAGCATCAATTTTTTCAGCTCTATTGATTGAGAATGAAGCCCTAGGACCACAACCTTGCGGCTGTGGACCCCCTTGAAAATGGTAAAATAACGAAACTAAATTTCCGAAATAATGGTCCTTATTATTCAAAGTGGGTTACTGGGTTGTTCGATTTGGGTAGTGTCTCCACCATTGGATTTGATCGATTCGAATGTGAAGATTCTGTGGTTGCTGAGACATTGGAAATTGGAAAAAATACTGTAGTGAAAAATAGAGGATATAACATATATTTATTGTAAAAAGTAAAAATTAAAGGTGAACTTGCGTTTATATACCTGACTTTCCCACGGAGAGGGAGCAGGCCTCCAGGCATATCAGCCTCCCCAGTTGCCCACAGTACCCCCAAGGTATTTTTTGCTTCCCCGAATTCATCACCTTTTTCTCTGCGAAGCCAAAATACGCTAATTATTCCTGATAAAAATCTAAAAATACCTATATTTTGCCCTGTGGTGCTAATAACAGTATAATTGCCGTTAATCAGACATTTTGCTATTTTCACATTTTTCAGTCGCCCAGTTCGAGCTGGGGGAAACCTAATTTATCGCCCCCCCCCCCGCGCCTAGTTCGGTTCCCCAGGTACTTCTTTCGCAGTTCGGGAAAACCAGTATACGATAGACATTGTTGAACTGCTGTAGGAAGGCGCCCTGTAGGTTTGCCTGGAACTGTTGCTGCCACGTGAATTGGTTCGAAGAGTTCTGGTTGACACCTGGCTTGGACAACTAACGGTATTAGGGTTCGGATTGGTAAATCAGGAAAGGGAAACAATAAAAAGCGTTGAGTGCTGCGCTCAATTCAGGCATGTACCAACGTTTTGGCGACGTGGGTTGCGGCGGTAATATTTTTGGCTAATTTGGACTCGTACATGTCCCATTTAAGTATTGTATAAACACAGTTAATAAATACAATGTGAATTGCATCATTGTCGATGGCACCTGCCACGGTGGCACAGCACCCAGCTTTGGCCATGCTGGCCCTGCGTTTAGCACCAGGACCAACTCAAGATTCCTGCACGTAGTGGCCATCTCAGGCTAAGTGCAGACGGTTTAGGGCATAATTAAACAATTGATTGTGTGATTGAGCTGAAAATAGCACATTCCAATTTCACTCGTCGAGATACGTTGAATGATACCGAACTTGACATAATCAACGCAAAAAATGAAAAATATGGTGATGAGTTTTTCGTCACAGAATTAGCAAAGTGAATGTTTCTAGGGTAACTCGATGCGCTGAGTCCAAATCTGCATGCATTATGACTGTATCTCGACTACCCGGATTCCCCTTCCCCACCCCAAGTAAACGTGCCACAAAAATTTTTTCTTAGCCGAAAATATTTTTCTTAGTTGGTCTGGAGCAAACCGGACCGTACCGAAAAAAATTTGTTGCGCAGATGATAGTCAACTCTGTTGAAGAGTGCGATACTTTTCATCTTTCCGTTCTATTCTTCCGCGGTAGCTTTCGTTCTTATTCCCCTTACACATGATCCAACCCCACCAAGTACTTGGACGATCAACTTACACACCCATCAGGTTCTTGGAACACCAAAACCATGCCTTCACGAGGTTCTTGAACTATTGCTCCCTTTCCCCACCATCTTATTGACCACTAACGTCAAGCCCTCAGGATACTGGAGGGTAAAACATTAAAAAAATTTTTTTCTAAATTTTTTGAATGTTCTACCCCAGGAACCTTATTTTTGAGTATCCTTCACCATATTCAACAAAAAATGTTCTGTCATTGCGCGCCTTGCGAATTTTCGAAAAATTACTGATTGTCCAACTGAGCAACAAACTTATTGGATAAAAAATTATGATTTCCACTAGCAGCAATGTCTTGGTTCAATAGCTAAAACTAACTAAATAAATTCTTCGTCTCTCATGTCAAGGGTAACTTGCTAAGATTTAGTGATAAGAACCAGAAATCCTGAAGTTGCTTTCTAAATTAGCGCAGCTTATCGGCTTTCTAGGCGTGCACTATGCATAATGATCGTATTCTGCAATATTCGATGAGCTTTAAAATTGGCAATCACAATTTTTCACGTACAAAAATTTTGGTATTGGCACGAATAAACAATCCGTTGACAAATATTGCATCGCGGCGTGTCCAAACGTAATTTCGGATTGCAGTCAGAAACAGACACAAAAACTGATTCATGAAACTCGACTTTAAAAAACTATTCATGAAATACTTATAAAAACAAAATTAAACGGAAGAAAAAATAGCAATTATGTGCTTACCGAAGTAAACTGAATCGAGCAAACTTGATCGGGATCGCTCGAGCAACATATTTCGTTGAGACGATCCGTATCAGCTCGTTCCACCGAAGCCGTCAAGTCCATCAGTTTGTGACAACCGCTGTAAAATGTAAATTTACTAATAATGTTAACAAGCTATTGCAATAACAGGACAAAATAACATCACAATAATTATTATCTGTGCTCTCCATCTGCTATCTGAAAATTTTGCCAGGGGGCATGAACCAGGGTGACCCCTGGTTTCGAATCGGAGGGCACCCGATTTTGCAGGGGGGCATTTTACCAATACAAAAATGGGTCAAAATCTTGTCAGAAACGCTGCCAAAATGCTTTTGATGGAGACAAAGTCTTATTTTTTATTTTTAAGCAAATTTTAACAAAACTTAGGAAAATTTTGGCTTCAGAATGGAATTTTAGTACAAATTTTGATCAAATTTTATATACTTTGGACCGATTGGAAACAAAAAAATTGCCAAGAGGCAATGAACCGGGGGAGCCCAAAATTTTGCCAGGGGGCGCGAACGGGGGCACCTGTTTTGAACCAGGGGTGACCGAAAAATGCCACGGGCTCCCCACCCCCCAAATTTGGAGACCCCAGATTATATTGTATGCGCGAAATGTGTTTCAACCGATTGATAAGCGTTTTATGTAATCCTCATTCTCTTGGACGCTTCTAAGAAATAGTTTTACCTGCAACAGTTATTCTAGCAGGTTGTCTTATCGCCAACATGGTGAATTCTGAGTATAATGAATTCAGAGAGATGTACACAACTATATTGCGTATAAAATTGCCTAATTACTCTAGAAAGTGAGACCGAAAACACCCATATAGCTGGAGCAGTTGATATTCCCATTTTCCCCACGGGATCATTTATAACCCCTTCTTGACCCAACCCTGCAGCCTAAATAATGACAATAGCAGCACACATTTTCAGCTACAGTAGACTTGCTGTATAAAATGTACCAAAACACACATACCACGAGTGGTTGTAGAGATATTACCCTTCTCGTGTATTTTGGGTCTCGTGGGCCCATCTCAGACCCTGTTTTGACTCAAATTCTACATCATAAGAGAACCGCACAGTAAAGCATTGTATATACTCTTATAAAGGCTTACTTGTCCTACAAAATGAACTCAATTTCACGCAGATATCAATGCCAGTTGTCGAATTATAATAAGTAACTGATTTTTTGGGCCCTGTGGCACCCCATACGTGCCCCTTTGGACTCGTTTTCTCGTGGGAAGATGGTGGAATCGGTCACGCGCCTAACCAAAGGGCACAAATAAACATTTAAAGCTTTCAAATGAGTTATCACGCTAATCAATCCGCTCAGCCAAAGCTGATTCATGCCTGTTACCCTAAAAACCCATTAACGGACATTGTCAAATTTCAGCAATCTAAGGCTAGTAAGAATTTTTCGCTTCGCCTGTTTCACTCACTCAGAATTCAATTAATTTCTAAAACTCAGGTAATGCAAGAGTAAACTTAAGATGCGCCCCCAACCATCCTCGTTGGACACCATATACAAAACGTTGTTAGCGAACAAAACTCGGATTTCAACAGCCGCATCCAACTTCGACATTTTTCAGTTCCGCAACGCCATTAGCGAATGCAATTCAGCCCCTGTACTTTAACACCAGTGTGTTCGCGAGCATTTTCAAATTATAATGTATAGAATATGAAACGGACTAATTTCTGTTCTTTAGCGCAAAAATGAAATTTGTGTTCAGTGAACAACTGAATGGCAATAGCTTTTGTCAAAAGAGGATGGTAAGGGGCGCAGCTTAAGTTTATTCATGCATAAAGTATCGACTAAAAGTCACAATCTTCAAACACTATAAACGAAATACAATCGTAAAATAGAAACTAACGGATAAATCGAACCGTCTTTGCCTTCGGCGATAATGATATGTTTCAATTTGGGCAATTTGTCTAACGCCAATTTTCCAGGCACAAAATTTTCAATCTCCGGCATCTTTTCACTCAGCAATTTAAAGCAATGCCCCGGCTTTACGCTCGGGAAAGCGATGAGACATTTTGCATCTGTCTGAAAATGTTAATAACAACACCAAATAATGTGAAAATATTATAAGACCAAATATTAGTGACAACTTTTGCAGCATAAATGTTAGTTATTAAAGAGGCGCCGTTTAACTAGCTTTGGACTGTAAAACATTTGAGACAAGAATATTAAAACAAGATTACTCTGTGTTTGACAAATACTACCACCTGTCCATAAATTCAAGACCTCTTTTCGATGTCCGTATCCGAATTTTGTGCCTCCCGTGTACGCATTACACATTCACACAAGAATATTAAAACAAGATTAAACTGTGTTTCACAAATACTAACACCTGTCCATAAATTCAAGACCTCTTTTCGATGTCCGTATCCGAATTTTGTGCCTCCCGTCTATGCATTACACATTCTCACAAGAATATTAAAACAAGATTAAACTGTGTTTCACAAATACTACCACCTGTCCATAAATTCAAGACCTCTTTTCGATGTCCGTATCCGAATTTTGTGCCTCCCGTCTATGCATTACACATTCTCACAAGAATATTAAAACAAGATTAAACTGTGTTTCACAAATACTACCACCTGTCCATAAATTCAAGACCTCTTTTCGATGTCCGTATACGAATTTTGTACCTCCCGTCTATGCATTACACATTCTCACAAGAATATTAAAACAAGATTAAACTGTGTTTCACAAATACTACCACCTGTCCATAAATTCAAGACCTCTTTTCGATGTCCGTATCCGAATTTTGTGCCTCCCGTCTGTGCATTACACATTCTCACAAGAATATTAAAACAAGATTAAACTGTGTTTCACAAATACTACCACCTGTCCATAAATTCAAGACCTCTTTTCGATGTCCGTATCCGAATTTTGTGCCTCCCGTCTATGCATTACACATTCTCACAAGAATATTAAAACAAGATTAAACTGTGTTCCACAAATACTACCACCTGTCCATAAATTCAAGACCTCTTTTCGATGTCCGTATCCGAATTTTGTGCCTCCCGTGTACGCATTACACATTCTCACAAGAATATTAAAACAAGATTAAACTGTGTTTCACAAATACTAACACCTGTCCATAAATTCAAGACCTCTTTTCGATGTCCGTATCCGAATTTTGTGCCTCCCGTCTATGCATTACACATTCTCACAAGAATATTAAAACAAGATTAAACTGTGTTTCACAAATACTACCACCTGTCCATAAATTCAAGACCTCTTTTCGATGTCCGTATCCGAATTTTGTGCCTCCCGTCTATGCATTACACATTCTCACAAGAATATTAAAACAAGATTAAACTGTGTTTCACAAATACTACCACCTGTCCATAAACTCAAGAGCTCTTTTCGATGTCCGTATCCGAATTTTGTGCCTCCCGTCTACGCATTACACATTCTCACAAGAATATTAAAACAAGATTAAACTGTGTTTCACAAATACTACCACCTGTCCATAAATTCAAGACCTCTTTTCGATGTCCGTATCCGAATTTTGTGCCTCCCGTCTACGCATTACACATTCTCATACGTTACAAAATTAGTATATAATTACTTCATAATGACATTGACTGATACGATTGTTTTAAAATATATAACAATAAATAAAAAATCTAAATTCGAACCATAATTTTAACAACCGCAATGTTATGATATTAAACAATCAAAGATTATAGTCCGTTTCGAAAGATCATTTCGCTTTCTGTCATATCATATCGTTCCTAATGTTCAGGTGTTGGAAACTGTAGACCTAAAAACTATTACTTTATTTAAAGATAAGATTTGCTATTACTGGTACACCGATATCGTTTAGATTCATTTGAACAACTCCGCCTATCCACGAGTGATCAGCCTGTTTGACTTGCGTTTAGCCGGTCCCAAGCCTGTATAAGGGAGGAGGGTTGTGGTGTAGCGAACCATGTAAAGCCAGGTGTCAATACTTATGGAATATGTCTACGAACAAGTGCGAAGAAGCGCAAAAAAGTTATTCGACTCTGCTCTTACAACGTCCGTACCCTTTTTCAGTCGGGTGCGGAGACTTTGCTCGGAATATCGCTGGAACGATATGATATTGACACTGGATGCTTCAGCAAACTTCGTTTGAAAGACCCAGTATCAGTAATGTCTCAACTGTAAACCGTCAGGACGGTACTTCGAGACGTGTCTATGACCTATACCATGATGACTGTGTAAATGGTCACCATGGCGACGATATGGCATTGCAACTCGTCTTATCAGTTTCACGGCGTTGAGTGATCGTATTGCTGTGATGCGAATCTCAGCTAAACCGCATAATCGTTGCACTATCGCGGTATATGCATCTACAAATTCTGCTACGAATGTAGCTAAATATAGCTTTTACGACGAACTTATGCAATGTATATCCACTGTTCCGCTGTCGGATGCGCTCGTTATCGGTGGCGATTTTAATGCCAAGCTTGGACTGGTCGATGTGCATGAGCGTTCTAGCGTTGGTAAATTTACCAGTGACGCGACTCGTTGTGATAATGGTAATCGTCTCATGTCTTTTACTTTATCACAGAAACTATTCATCACCAACACCTATTTCAATGGACCTACACATAAGCTGGAAACATGGCGCTCGCCTGACAATACGCGGAATCAGATCGACCACTTCCTAGTTCGCTCGAGTTGGCGATCATCGTTTCTTAATGTGCGAACTCGCTGGAATGATTTGGCGTTTGGCTCGTTTTGATGTGTCGACCCTAATATCCGTCATGATTTTAACTTCGCAGTATGAAATGCGGCCGCCTCAGTCGTCAATACAAATGGTAGCAGGTCAGTACAAATAGCACGGTTGACCAAATGTGGTTTATTATTTATTTTATATAATATTTTTAATACATACTTTACGACCAAATATTTTTAATACATACTTTACGTTCGGTAATTGTGTGTTCAAACAAACTATTGGTATACCCATGGGGACTGACGCAGCTCCTTTTATTAGTAATTTACACCTCCATAATTATGAACGTTATTATGTATGTAAAAATAATATACCGCAGGAACATTTGTGATCCTTTAAAATGTACCTTTAGATACTGAGACGACCTCACTGTGATTAATGATTATGATAAGTTTGATCAGTTACACAAAGATATATACCCAGAATCCCTGTGCCTGTGTAAAGTTAACTACAACAATCAAATGGCCAATGTTTTGGATCTCAACATTAAACTTCACGGGGGTATAGCAGATATTACACTATACGACAAAAGAAACGATTTCGATTTTAAAATCTTTAATTTCCCACATTACAGCAGCAATCTCTCACGTTCAGTTTTCAGGGGAATCATACACAGTCAAATTGTCAGGTACGCAATCATCAACACAACATTTGCCAACTTTCAACAAGACTGTAACAATTTACTTAAAGTACTCATAAACAGAGGGTACCCACAAAAACTTTTCCATAACATTTTTAATAAATTTTGCACTATAAACAATCTTAAACTGTATAATTTTTAGGGCTAGTAACAAAATTTAACCCCCTCTGTCTACATAGGTTTTATAAAAGTTTCTATATAAAAATTTTTATATACGTTTCTATATAAAAATTTTTTGATCCTATAAATAAAAGTTTCTAATATCCATCTCAAACCTAAACGACGTATAATCAAAAAGATAGCATTTTATACTGTCGACGAAAAAGCATTATATTCAATAAAATTATTAATGGTCTTCACCTTTCGGTGAACACCTACACGTTCTCACCATTTGGTGACACTGGGCTTCGCCCAATATTAAGCCTTCTCCTAGGAGTTTGGCTATTGATGCTCACACTTAGGTATCATACGGACATCATACGTTCTATCATTATCTTCGGATAGTGAATGTGGCTCGCATCTCAGATGCTTGCTACCTTATATTTTTTCTTGCTATCATTTTATTTCAATTTATTTCATTTCAATTTCAATTTATTTTTTATTTTATTACTTAAATATTATTCCACGGTATCATTTGATATGGATAAAATATAAATATTATTGCACGGTATCTTTTCAAATGTATCACGTAACCGGGTCTGGTGATAGTCCTCAGATATAGAAGACCTCGTTATATCATGGCGTCCGGGAATACAGGTTCCGAGCATTCATGATTGAAATATTTTCTCGATATGATTTGAAAATTAATTTTTGAGTTATAACTTTCACCAAAAAATTACAAATTTTAAAATATGTTTTCTTCTAAAATAATGAAAATTCATGTTTTTAGTAATGGGTGCTCGGTGAGGGAGTAGGTATGCTTCTATATACGCATGGATTCTATACCTACCAACCTGTATCTAATTATCACCAATGAGTTGAATCAAAAATTCCTACTGAACATGTTGATTTTGTGAAGTACACCTAGGTTGCTTCTCACGTTCTGCATGTCAGTACAGTTTTCGATGTCTGATATTAATTACACAAAAATATTACTCCCCAAACCAATGCATAGTATTGTCGGTTACGCTATACATTTTATAAACTTTCAGTTAACTATAGTTGAGGATTCGGTATCTTTAACAAGTTTAAGTTTTCTACTAGATAATATACCACGCTTTACCGTTTAAATACTAAACTTCTTCGGGTTGAAAGCTACGTATATTCACCAATAATTCGGTTAGTGCATTATCACAATTACTTGGGTTCAAATTTGTTTTCTAATATTTTGTGCTTGACCTTTTAAATTAGTATAACGGACAGTTTACTATCAACTTGTAATGAACTTTTAAAATCTCGTTCAAATAGGGTCAACACTATGTCAGTGCTGACACTTTCCATCTCAACGACGAACTGAATACATTGAAATGCGCTAATAAACCACGTGCAGATATTCGCAGCGCTTCAAATCGGGTACGTGCTTCTCTCAAGTTTGATCGCGAACGTTACTGGTCTAATCGTGCTGATGATATTGAACATGCTAACGCTGTATCTGACAGCAATGCGCTGTATCGTCTGTTCAACCCCGGGCAAAACTAGTCATGTGAGCGAGGTCGTGAAGAACACAAATGGCGTGCCGATAAAGAACATAACGAACAAGGTTGCAGCTTGAGTTAATCACACTGATGCTTTACTTCACCGGAATACTATTAACAATGTTGGCTTTAATGAATTCGATGGCTTTATTGATATAGTCGATCAGCCTCCAACCATGGAGGCGTCGCTTCTAGCCATACGTAATCTGCGCCCGGGTAAAGCTCCTGGTGAGAGCGGCAATTCTGTCGATCTCTTTAAAACAACCCCTCCACCGCTCCTACAGCACCTGTCACATCTTATTCCAACGATCTGGTCTACTGAACGGATTCCCGCTCAGTGGGAGTGTGCTCTTGTGTTACCGCTCTACAAAAAATGTGATAAAGCGTTACGTTCTAACTATCGCGGTATATGGCTACTGGAATCGGCTTTCAAGCTATTGGAAAAGCTTGTACTACGTCGTATAGGCCCTGTTATCGACAGCTAATTGCGTCAGAACCAAACTGGCTTTCGACCGGGTCGAAATTGCGCTGAACAGATATTTTCGTTACGTCATGTCTAAGAAAATAGACACGAATTTCGTCAATCTTCCATCGTTTGTTTTATTGACTTTGATTCGAAGACACGAGAAGGTTTGGTCAATGTTTTTGACGAAATCTGCTTGCCGACAAAGTACGCCAGCCTGATTCGGTGCCTATATTCTCGTAACACTAGCAAAATTAGTATGTACAACCAAACGTCTGAGGAATGCACTATCGGTTCTGGTGTCCGCCAAGGCTATATCCTATCACCGACACTGTTTAACTGTGCCATTAACTGGCTGCTAAAAAGCGCTTTCAGTATTTCTACCGATGATATAGAACTGTATCCATTTAGAACACGTCTATTCGATCTCGACTTTGCTGATGTCACCGCGTTAATTGCTGAAAGCGAACAATCGATGCATCCCATGGTGCACGCGGTCGCCTACTATGCAGGGCGCATCGGCCTATCTATCAGCGTTCCAAAAACTAAAATCATTCACTGCTGCAACCGACCCAGCGTTAACTCTTTCAAGTACCTTGGAAGCGAAATCTACGGACGCGGTGGCGCGGGGAACGAGATTCGTTGTCGCATTGCCAAAGCCCAGCTTGCGTTTAGCAGACTGTAAAATAGGCTTTGCAAGCGTCCCATATATCTATTAAAACCAAAGCGCGGGGCTACGACGCTTGTGTTACGGTTGCGATTCAGGGCAGCTCACTGCTGCAGACCTCCGTAAATTGGAGATTTTTGAGCACAGATGCTGGCGGACATGTCTACATATCAGCTGCCGAGACCATATCCCGAACGCCGTCGCGCGTCATCGCTTTCTGCATGAAAAACGCCTGGGTGAAGTCATGAATGAACGCAAGTTCCGTTGGCTCAGCCATCTGCTTCGCCCAGACGCAGAGAGGCTCCTCAAACTCATATTCTTATCCGACCTTTTCCGAACTGGAAGAGACCTGCTAGTGGCGTATTTAAAACCTGGGACAGATTTGTGAAATCCCTGGTCAAAAAACACATACGACATCCACAGCTCGATGGTCATCCCTGGAGCAACTGGAAAGAGGAATGCCTAGATACTGCTCAAAACCGCCAGCAGTGGAAGCAAATTATTGCAAACATGTTCCTAACGTAGAGCCAACATCAGATCGTCCGATATCAAGGCTTCAAGTCAAGTCAAGTCTTTGTGGACCAAATTTGAGGAAGATAGATCAATGCACGAACAAATTTTTTTTATTTTTCGTCGCATTCTTTTGATGTCTAGTATTTTCACATGCCATACACCCAAGACTAATGCTTAAACAAATATATATATATACGCAAAGAATTCTTGAGGTTGGAAGGTGGGGTTTCGCTAGAAGCACTGCATATTAACAAATAAACATATACAAATATACCTGCTGAAGTTGTCCGATAAGCATCGGCGCCGGCGTCGCATGGTTCAAATGCGTAAAGACAAGTCCAGCTCGGGCGCATGCGTACGTAGCGATGAGGAGTTCCAAGTGATTCGCGCCCCAAAGCGTAACGTGGTCGCCAGGCGACAATCCTCGGAGCAAAGCCGTCGCCATATGATCAATCTGTCGGAATAATAATATTTATGTAAGTGCTGGGTTGAAAATCTTAGCACACTGGAAATGTTAATTCGTACCCTATTTCCGCATTGGTTTGAAGACTTTGTCGCGGTTTGCGTTTGCGGTGAATTCAGAACGGAAAGTGATATATAGCTCGTCGATAGGGGCTAGAAGTCACTGATATTCTACGCATACGTAGTCTGTTCTTCAAGTTATGACTACTGCTGAAACACACAGTTTTTCTTCCATTTTTGCCAAGTTATCCTTTAAACAATCTAATTTACACACGATCTTTTTAGCCGCCAAAGACTTAGTTTGATGTTTGTTTCCATCTTGGAACCGCAACTAATATGACAACTTGCCAATAGAAAACAATGCCAATAGTTTGAGAGTTGCTGTGTTATGCATGAGTAAACTAAAGCTGCGCCGCTTACCATCCTCTTTTGTCCAAAGCAAATGTCATTCCGTTGTTCACTGAACAGAAATTTCATTTTTCTATAAGGGAACAAAAATTAGTCCGTTTCATATTTCATACATTATAAATTTGAAAATGTTGTCGAAAACATAGGTGTTAAAGTACAAGGGTCGAATTGCATTCGCTAATGGCGTTATGGAACAGAAAAGTGTCGAAATTCGATACTGCTATTGAAATCCGAGTTTTGTTTTTTAAAAACGTTTTGTACACGGTGTCAAAAGACGATGGTTAACGGCGCATCTTAAGTTTACTCCTGCATTATTATTTCGTCCTCCTTGACCGCATCCCGGGTCGATACTCGGTATATTGGAAATCAACTTTAATTGGGTGTAGTGAGTGAAACCGACGAAGCTAGGGATATTTATTGGGCCAGAAATGGCAATATCTCCGTAACCGCTTGATCTATATGGGTCTTATGGATCTTATTTTGTAAAGCAAATCATGTATTATGTATCTGCAAATTCGTTGTTGCTATGGAAATTATTTACACAGCAGGGCTGGGTCAAAACATGTTTTTGAATGAGACGTTAAGACCAAAAATACACGAAAACGGCAATATATATTAAACTTAATGTATTCCGATGACATTATTACTTCTATGGAACTTTGAACAGGCTGAGGAAGTTACAATATTTATTTATCGATCATGTCGGTTTTTTGCACTCTTAGAGACAAAACGCGTTCCGCTGTATTGCGTAAACTGAGGCAAACTCAATGTTCTTGTAACGCATGTACCGCCTAGAAGACAATTTTGCTCCGTCTCCAATTGCCTCCCTTTACTAGATATCCGTTCCTTACATGTTATTCCGTCGGAAACTCGAAATTGTTGGTTTATATGTTTCTAAAAGAAAATAAAAAGTTATATTATAGTTTTTTGATCATTGATCAGAGACAGTGTTCCGGCTAGCGCTGGACAACCAGTGCCCATCAGTTTGAAGATGACGATTTTCTGATCAGAATGCTATAAATGAGACAAACTGTGATACTGCTCGAACAGTTCCAATACATACAGTTCGCTCCCCAACACACAGTTTCTGATTGTATGGCAGATTATGTTACTTTACTCTAATGTAGATTGATTACAAAGTTTACAGGCGCATTGCCTGGTGCTTCACGCAATTTATATTAGCCGAGCTTACAACAGCTAACTACTTCAATAATTCTGGCCTGTCCACAGTGGGGGGACCCCCCCACTTTCCAGATCCCCCATGTTCGTGAGATTTTCCCCCATGTCTGTCCCCCCCCCACTCGGCCGAAACCCCCCATGTTCAACTAATTCCAAAAATTTTTATGTTTGAAAATTTATGTTCTTTGTTTGTAAATTGTTTTTTAAACATTAATTACCACTATTTATAATGCTAAAATATTGTTTTTAGCTTGAAAGTACGTTCACAGTAGTAAAAATGCATGAAAATAAGGAAATATTTTGTATTTTTAAGCAAAATTTATCCCCTCACTTTGAAATTTCCCCCGAGAATGAACATGGGGCCCCCCGAAGTTCCCCCCACTTTTCCGGGGGCTGTGGACAGGCCAGTATGTTGCTACTGTCATAGTGCGCTGCAGGGTTGGATCTAAAAGGTCTTGGAACGGTCATGGTGGCCCAAAATTCATGAAAACTGCTATATATGCACATCCGCTCGACAGATATGGGTCACACTGGAATTATGGCAAACAGTAATTCCAGCCATAAAGACGCCCATAATGTACTGTTACTGGCGTTATTTACTCTGCAGGGTTATTCTCAAATGAGTTTTTGAATGGCCGCATGATACTCAAAATACACAAAAGCGGCAGTAGCTCCACAATATGACTGTCATTGGTCCCATTTTGTACAGCAATTCATATATATATAGAACGTGGTGCTAATATCATTATTTGCACCGCGAGATTAGGTCAATACTAGGTTATGGCACACACGCCGCTATATTGAGTATCCAATTGAATATCGGCTGTGTTGCTTGTATAATTGAGGAGATATTTCTCACTTATTGCGTATTTGTGCAATGTGCAACTACATCGCGAATGTTATGCTTTGCAAAACGAGACAACACACTAAAGAAAAACCACTACAACAGCTTCCTCTGCTATATACAGGTTACAGAGTTATTGCCGATCTCGTGTATTTTGGGTCTCATGGGCCTAAATAATACCCCATTTTGATCAAATCCTACATCGTAAGTAGGCATAATAGTAGTAGACTATATACTTATAGAGTGAATTGCTCTATAAAATGAGACCAATAACAATCATATACCTTAAGTGGTTGTGGAGATATTGCCGTTTTAGTGTATTTTTGAAAAACCATTTTTCACAAATGTCCTGCAGCCTAAGCCAGTATAAAAACCATATATTGAATTTTTGCTCTACAAAGTGAGCCTAACCGTTTTTTGACCTGAACCGAGCCCTTCCACCAACTATTATAACCGGAAGGAGTTGTAATCCGTTTTAGCGTGTAAGCAAAGATGACAATGAGATTTTAAGGTTTTGAATGTGTTAACGCGGAGTCATTTCGCCTCGCCGAAGTTGAATGAGGCGCAAAAACCCCAGGACGGACATCGTCGCAATTTACCCATCTAGCAAGCGAGAATTCTTCGCTACTCTTGTTGCATTCACTCCACTCAGAATCAAGTTAACCGACCCAAGGTTTCACAAGGGTCCGCCAACAATAAATTGAACGCCCATTACGGGATCTTACGGGCACAAGCGACAACGACAACTCGAACAATGAATGAAGAATACAACTTAACATTAATTTCGTGTCGCAATCAAAATTTGTTAACATATGCGCGACTGTCAGGGGCGTTTATAAGATGAGCATCGGTCACTTTCCGGGCTTTCGATATTTGAGTTTGTAGGCTTATCACCAAATCAGTAAATTAGTTCTTTTACTCGATGCAAACATCAGTTAGATGTCGGCGAAAATGGCGTTGTAAACCTACGTTTTCTTATTATCATCCTTGTTCATCACCACTGAAATTATTACTTCAGATGCCCGATATCATATTGGCCGTGACCAGTGCCATCGTATGTATAAGATAAGGTAACAAACGCGGAGTATGGTATGATATATATGCAAAAACGAAAATCGAATTTACATACTATAAATTTAAAAAAACGCAAACAATAATTTACTGGCTTCATCACAATAGAGTAATTTCGTACCTCTTGCAAAATTCCTCGGAACAAAAACGTTCGATCACCTTCACCGGGGAATGCCAATGCGTGTTGAACTCCGTACTTTTGACATCCGCTGAGAATCAAACTCCCAAGCGAAGTGTTACGAACCAGATCGATGGCGTCAGTCGAGCCGATGCTCAGTGATTCGGTTAGCAGCTGCTGTCGACCACCTTTTGATGATTCTTCGTTGACACCCATCGCGGTGATAGTTATATTATATAAGGCGGTAATCTTTGGAATAACGTAATCATTTACAATAAACTAGATTACTCTTGCAGTGATGCGAGACGGAGCGAATTCGGGTAATCTACCCTTAGTTGCTACCGTAAGGATTAAACTTCAGCTTGCTGAACCCCCGTGAAAATTTCGACAATAACAATAATAAGCCAGCTATGTTTTAACGACAACGGTAGAGCGATTTAGGGCACCCAAAACTGGCCAAAATCGAAAAGTTTCCAATGCGGTTTTGTGAGAATTTAGATAGGAAATTATTGGAGCAGCACAATCACGAAGCTACAATTACGCGTCGACTATAAATTGGGCAAATCCATCAATCCGATGAGAGTTACGCGTGATAAAAGCGAACAAACTTTTTACAGAATTGTCCCGCTATATGCGGAAATTCCGCTCGCTCGCTCACTCGGTTCTATATATATATGTTATTAGAAAGTCTTTCTTGCGGTTGATCAACCACAGTGCCAGTTAGTCTAGATAAATCACATTTTTGAAAAGAACATATTTGGGAACATGGAAATTCCCAAGCTTCCGGTGGACTTCCGAAAATAGGGGCTTTCCGAAAATCACGGCGGCAAGCGGTAGGGGTCAAAACTTTTTTCGTTCATTTTTTGTTTTGTTACTTTTTCAAATGAAAAACCTAAATTTTCCAGTTACACTGTTTGTGAAGCACTTCAAAACCTCAAATTTCAGTCCTCTCCAGGCCCAGATGGTATTCCTAACGCGCTTCTGTCAAACTGTTCCACAGCACTGGCTCATCCTCTATCCATCCTATTTCGGAAATCTTTCGAGTGCTATACAATTCCGTCTGACTGGCTGTTCGCAAATGTCATTCCCATTTTTAAAAAAGGATCAAAGTCAAACGCTAGTAATTACCGCTCCATCAGCCTTACTTCTTCATGCTCTAAAGCAATGGAGTCCATCATCAAGAAATCTGCGAAGGATTTCGCATCATGCTTTTCTCTCATATCGATCCCAGTCTGCTGTTGTTGGCGAAAAATCATCGCACAGTGTTGCTGTCCAAAGTGGTGTCCCACAAGGGTGAGTTTTGGGACCAGTATTGTTTCTTTTCTACATTAATGACCTCTCTGATAACGCAAATAGCCAAGTGTGGATTTACATGATGTTTGTACAATGATATTTGTATTTTACATCGTATCAGTTGCAAAAATGCAACACCAGATTCTATCAGTCTGCAGGCGGATCTTAACATCGCTTTCAGCTGGTCTGTTCAATCCCTTATGTCGTTTAACGTTTCAAAATGCCCAGTCCTTCATTTTGGCCGCTCAAATCCAGATGTTGGCTATCTTGGTGGTGAGATAGTGCCATCCATTGAGTGTGAACATTACTTAGGATATATGATGTCGACATCGCTCAAACCATCTCAACGCTGTTGTAAAATTGCTCCGGAGGCTCGCCATGTTGTCTCCTAGCTTTTCCGTGCTTTTGGCATTTAGACAAGCATCCGTTTTTGTTGCTGTACCGTGCTCTAGTCAGACCAAAGTTAGAATACGCATGTCAAGCATGGTCACCCCACTATCGCCAAGACATAAACATATTGAAGAAAGTACAACGGCGGGCCATAAAGTTGGTTATTGGGATTAGTACCTTGAAGTACAACGATCGCCTTCGTCATTTGTCGCTACAAACTCTTGCGACTCCACGCCACTGCGCTGACCTCATTTTGACGTACCAGTTGCTCCATGGACAGCTCGACTTTGACCACAGCCGATTGTTTACATTCGCCACTGATCACGGGCTAAGAGGGCATCATCTCAAACTTGTCAAGCCACGGGCTCGTAATAACTCTCGCCTGTACAGTTTTGCACTTCGAGTAATCCGACTCTGGAACAATTTGCCGTCCAATGCGGTATCTGCTCATCTACTCAATCGTTCAAAAAGCGCATCCATGTCTCGGGTTCATTAGCCGAACTTTGACGTTGATGTTTGCTTTCACGGTCTCGCAAATTGAGTCAGTCTAAATCATCCGCCCCCTGTTGGTTGGGGGCGAAACACCGATCACGGATGTTTATCACTGTCTCCAAAGCTCTCTCACGGCTCAAGCGTATTCCGTGGTCTTGGTTAGACTTTAAATTCTTAGCGCGCCGCAGACGAAAAGTTTTAAAAGCGATATAGTGTTTTATGTTGAAAATGTGGGATTTTTGGTATCCAAAAATCTGTAAGGGATCAAAATCGGAAAAACAGGGGTCAGCGTTTAAGGGGAGAAGGTCGCCAATAGGCTCAAAATCTCGTCGAGTGGGGTCAGCCGCCCTTCCCCCTATACCGGAAGCCCGGGAGAAATGCAATCAAAGCCGCTCATTTGTATCATTTGATATAAACAGACGTGAGACGTGATTAAAAATCCAATTCCATGAACATATAGACAACAGTGTATAGAAACTTTTCAAACCAAGGCAGATCAAGAAATGCTGAAGCTATACATGATACGCTAGCGCCAAGATATTAAACAAATTTATATCATTCTCTACAGAAGCACATGAGAGCATTAGCATATCATCTTCGTATATACGGACAACAATTAGCACCCTGCATTGTGAAGAGCATGCTAAGCCGAAGCTAAACACAGTCAATTTATCAAGGTAGAACATCGGATTTGCGTCAGAGATCAGTAGGCGCAATTTCGATAGTAAAACGAAGTTGATACTTTTGATTTCTTGGATTATCGGTGACAATATACTTGTCTAGATTCTTCACCATTTTGTCAACTGGCGACATTGTTTTCGACAGTTGTCAAAGTGTGCGCAGCTGAGTTCGATGAAAATGATAATTTTTCAAATGAACCGCTGATGTCCGACATCAATGAAACGTGATGTACGGCAAACTTCATAATTTTTTTGCTACCGTAAACAAAGGCGAAAGTGGAGGATTATTCGAATTTAATAAAATTTATTTTTGTAGAATATTACAAGGTTTACTTAGTCTGC
>JASANE010007287.1:0-23666 GCA_030248225.1 Trileptium ribeirensis | reverse complement strand
GATGTGATATTTAGATGCAGGATCGAAATCGGTTTTATCAGATCTTGGAATTGGTGGACGTATTCCCTGAGAAATAAAATTAAAGGCTTTGTCTAAACAAATATATTGCAACAATATAATAACATAAGGCGTCGTGCCTGCGATGTGATATTTAGATGCAGGATCGAAATCGGTTTTATCAGATCTTGGAATTGGTGGACGTATTCCCTGAGAAATAAAATTAAAGGCTTTGTCTAAACAAATATATTGCAACAATATAATAACGCTTTGGAACAACGTCATTACTTCACTAGCGGTAGATTTTGTCCATGGCAAAAAAATAGGGTAACCAAAATTGATAATGTTAACAGGCGTAGTTATACAACAGGGTAGATTCACATCAAAAGCCATTTTACAACAATGTATTAGTACATTTATACTAAACTTTACGAATAGACGGGCTCAAGGAAATGACAACGAGCGACACAGTTTTCAACCGTCAACAAACTGCGAGTGATAAAAGTTGAATTTGTTACCAGTTCCTTTCTAAGAACACGTTCAAATAGACAGCACAAAAGTAGTCGCTTAGGTTCAAGGCAAGCGTGGTGCAGCATGAGAAAGATAGCAAGATCGAAGTAAAGAATAACATAAAAAATGTTTACGACCGTTAATTCTGAAAAAACTATGCTTATTTCCTGTGCCAAATGCACAAAAAATAGTCATCCCCTGAATATTCTCATATGTTTTAGGCAAAGTTTACGTCATTTGCGTTTTTCGTTAGTCGTATAAAAATTACAGGTCCATCCAGTGTTACATTGGCATTCTTCATAACTAGTAAACTCTGAGTTTACACAATCTAAGACATTGTATACAGCTAAGGACACATTATGCGTCTTTTTAGAATTGTTTTGAAAATCACCGCATAACTCTAATGGCTCAACTAAACTTGATGTTTCATGATCATGACTGGTAAAATAGGGCAGTTGCGTGCTCTTATACTATTTGGCCCACAGAACGCGGAATAAACCCATAAAATTATATGTCAGTGGTTATAGCAAGAGTGCATTAGGGAAGAGTATGACACTTCCCTGCACTCACATGTTAGCCCGTGTTTGATGATACGGGTGTTTTCGGCCTGACCCCCTCAGTTGCTGGGGGGGGGGGCGGGTTATAAGCAGCTGCTGCTGCAGGTCCGACCTACCCTCTCCCCTGAAACTGGGTTGGGGGTCAGGCCGAAAACGCCCGTATCATCAAACACGGGCTAACATGTGTGTGCAGGGAAGTGTCATACTCTTCCGTAATGCACTCCTGGTTATAGTAGCCCAATAATGCCTGGGTTATTAGAGCTCCTGTATCCAAGCCATGTACAACAAATGGTTAATCTTGATATAACCCAGTGGTCTCAGCTCAGCATCCAGCTTCCAGCTATAGAACAATCATATCGAATTGATTCGAAATGCCAACAAGCTGGCACAACAGTGACGTAGAGTGATTGTCTGGGGGCCACCCGAACATGTTTGATGCGAGACTAGATTGTCATCGTTATTGGCGTCGAGACATTGAAATTTTTTAGTTTACAGTTTTCAGTAACGTAAATACCTTGATCAAAACGTGGTAAACTTGATATTGTTTGGTTACGTGTTACCAAAACACTACGATATTATTAAGAATAAAATGCCTGCTCGCGATACCATCTTGATAACCTTTCTAGCATAGCGCGGACTGTGTAAAGGACGTTTTGTTTGAATGCGCCCAGTTTTGTGTTTATCGCTTTAACCCATCGTAAAAAATGGTGCTTTTATTAAGTCAGCATGACACATATACTGTGAATTTCAAACCGAACGAAATTCCTACATGTAATAAACAATACCTGCAAAAATTTAGACTGAACTTTGCTCAACAGATAGCTAGGGACTTCGTATTGTGTCATTTATAAGGTGTTGTGGCCGTCATGCAATATTTTCCAGTGGTACATAGACTACGAAAACTTAAATGAAACAGCTGTAACCTATTCAAGTTATAAATGACAGCAAAGCAACCGTGGTTTTGGCTCGTAATAGTCGGTTTGCAAAATTATTGTCTCACGAAAGTGTCTACCTGTGTACATTATCTCTGTCACTTTGATTCAATTGTATGATATGAAAATTTTAACCCAAAATGTTAAGTCATTCCCAGTTTCTTGATGGCGATCAGTCTCAAATTATAACCGATTTTTGCTTCGAAAACGAACTGCACAGCATCTTATTGCAAATAGAAAATATACAGAAACATTGTCAGACGCGTTTTCTTGTACTTTTTCTTGGGCGATCAGTCTGAAATTCTACGTAATTTTGGCTTCGAAAACGAACTACACAGTATCTTCTTGTAAATAGAATATATTAGACGTGTTCGCGTGTGACTTTTCTTCGGCGATCAGTCTGAAATTCTACCTAATTTTGGCTTCGAAAACGAACTACACGTCATCTTCTTGCAAACAGAAAATATACAGAAACATTGTTAGACGTGTTTCCTTGTGTTTTTCTGGGAAAATTGTGAATTCAATGTTTACTCTAATTTCGTTTCAACTTATGTGATGCAACATCATTATTGTAGCAAAGTCTTCGGCACCGGCCAGACTATCATGTAATCATAGCTGTGTATTGGTGTAGTTTTCGAAATAATCTGTAGTATATTGGTACAGTGGCGCAGGCCAATGTAACCTCTAGCGGCGGAAATGAAATGCATGCTATGCAGTTCTCGATGTACTAAGCCTAAGCCTAACTCTTAGCCAAAGCTAAGGTCCCTATATGAGCCATGTACTAAGCCTAAGCTTAAGTCGAGGGCTGCCGCACCCCGAACCCCCCGCTCTAAGCTGTTCTTTTTTCTAACGTTATAACGTCCGGCCCCTAAAGATGACATGGGCCGTCACGCACATGGTTTAGAAACAGATAAAACGGACTTGACGGGTAAGAATGTGGTCATACTAGGGCGATTGTATTTTCAAGCATTATATACTATATGTAAGTATCGTCGACAGTGGATATAAATCGGCATATATGTATGAATACGCTTGACCACGTTGCCGAAGTCCGCCTAAAAACTGAAAAGGTTTTAGGTCTTACCGCAAATATGGGGACGCAGAGCAATATCTGGTTTTACGCTTATTCCGTAATCATTAAAGGTCACCAGGTCCGCTTGATTCTGAAATGTAAGCTGTTTTTGAGGCTGCTTGGCATTGAGTAAGTATTTGTTGTTACACTGTAAATACGAACATCAGCATAAAAAGTATTGTGGTTTAACATGTACTGGTGTAGTGAATGAATACAATTTCGTGCATAATCATTACGAAAAATTTATATTTTTCAAAAACAAGAAACTAGTTGGAAATTTAGAAAAATTTAAAATTAAGAAAAATTGATCATTTTGTAAAATTATTGTTGGAGAAGTCCGCCGGCCGTACTGTTGGATATCAACAGGAAAAGTCGCTGGCCGGTCTTTTTTCCAGCCGGCCGGCTTTCAGGTCGAGCTTTCCACCGGCTGCCGGCCGGCCGGCCGGATGGACAGCGACAAAAAATAAGGCTGGTGCCCAACATTAGTAGCAAGCTGTTGTGCATTAAAACTGCAGCCATAAAATTTTCATGCTGTAATACCTGATATTTTTCACGCAGGTGCCACCAATGTGAATTCCATTTATCTTGACTAATATCGCCTTTATAAACGTCCCATCGCCACAAATCTGTTAGGTAACCGAATGGTAGAAAAGCAACAGAGATCAAAGCCTGTTTTAGCAGATGATTAATTTCAGTTTGGTAATTTGATGTAGCTTCGCTCATCGTAAGCAGTCCGATCTGAAAATAGCTATTTTGACTTAAAATGTACAACTGAAATTAATCGTTTCAAATCAAATATCAGCTTCGAGATCATGTTTTGTAACCGCCCCCCACGTTTAGAGCCGTTTATTTAAAATTTTTCTCAATTAAGCCAAATTACACATGCTAATAAGTGTAGGTGTGTCACCCACACTGAGGCGACGGATAGTGCGTCTGGTAGGTGGTCCTACCCACTCGCCCTCCACGCCCACCAAAGGTGTCGACGAAAGCGAACCACCCCTCCTTCCCGGAACCAAAATTTCTCCAACCTCTTCCCCTCCCTGCGAAAATTGGAATAATGGGGAAAATTAGGGAAAATAAGCACAAAGCTGCAAATATTAGAAAACATTTTTACTAAAAAATAAAGACTGTGGAAAATTAGTAAAAATTGAGCAGTTTGGGAATTCATCAATTTTTAAAATGTTACTCCTCGCTGCGAGCACGCTGCCGAAGCGCAACCGTACTGTTACACTCCCCCACTGCCCATCTCCGCCGGGTGTCTGAGATTCTCTCCGAGACCAAACGTCGACGTCAACCTTCGCCGCGGCACCGCTATATCACCTAAGACAGCGGACATTGGGGATGTTTAAGCCTAATGCTAATTTTAAATTCAGCCTGAACTGACGATTGAACATCCAATTTTTGTATTTTCGCTCGATATGATTTGCTATTATTTGCCTTATGGTACTCATTGCCATTTTTTCATCTTCACTATTATAGCGAAAAATAAAATACGTAATCTTCGTTTTGTTTGCTTTTCCAAAGATTGAAAATCAAACATGCGTACCACATAAGGATACCAGAAGTTTCGATTTAAAAATTATTTTAGATGGCTTCGTGATTATAATATCGAAAATGTCAATAGAATGTTTTAAATATTTCTATATTCTCCATTTCTATGATGGTACATAATATATGACATTATTTAAAAAAACTAGTCTCATGCGACTTATTAAATATAAAAAATTATATACACCACGCATACAGCATAGTTTAAAATTTAGTATTTAACCGCTGGTTTACAGACAATGTCTATCCAACGAAAAATAAGTTAAGGCTTATATATATTACAGCATAGTAACGCAGAAATTAAACTCTTCGTTCAGTTGCTATGTACATTACAGCTTTTTATCTACCGAGCTTTATATAAGTAAGATATTTTATGGTTAAAATTATAATTTACACATTTTTTCGTTGTATGCACAAATCGCCACAGTGATACCGCCGTTAGAAATATTTCGGTGATCGTTTATCATCATGGTGGTGTATAAGATATTTGATCGAAGCACTCGCTTGGTATGGACGTGTTTCTGATACACAATGTATAGGCTACGCCAAAATTGCTATATGACCTCAATTGCCACTGTGTTATAGTTTAATATATTTGCGAATTGTTTACGCGTTGTTTTTGTTTTCGTTTTAAGTACAATATTTTTACTAAAGTTGGTTTTCATTACAGGATCTGATTATTGAATACTTTACATACCAGATTCTGGATTCCGCTCACCATTCAGAAATAGAGCAATGCAAACGTCATGGTTTCGTTCTCGCTCAAATCAAAGCGTAAACAGAGCATTTTATCATCTCGAAAAAATCACTGAACTTATTTGTATGCAACATCAGAAACAGCTCGAGTGAAATTTCAGAGACCGAAAATTCCAGTATTTTATATATTTGGAGGCACGAAAAAATTATGATGCCTGCAAATGTACCACCCTAAGTAAAATATACACGTTTTCTTGCGCGTCCGTCTAGCCGACACGAAGGTTTTTCATTCAATAAAATCTCCAGGTATTATGTCTACTATGACATGCATCTTTTATGAAGATAAATGTAAACCGTTGGGTTGAAAACCCTAGGTCACACCAGACATTAATTTTAGTGGCCGCTGCTGCGTTAGTTTGAAGTGTTTAATAGAAGTGTGATATTTTCGCGTGGGCAATTGCGCAACGTGAAAACCAAGTGAATGTGGCTAGAAGCCCACGACAGTCCAGTCTTCCTGGCTTCGTCGGATTACAAGTGCTGTTTCAAAATACACCCATCACGACAGCTATTTTAAATGTGAAATAATGTGGACTTTATAATTAAATTAATTAGTTAGTCACGTATATTTATATGATCGGTCTATTTTTCAAGGATATTGTTCTTTTAAACACAACGACCCCAGCGTAGCATATTGTTTTGATTTAAGTAAAACTATGTGTAGATGTATATTCCGTCTGTGCGAATAATTCACTTGTCGGACAGCTTCTGATACATATGCTTGGTATAGGCAGTTCCTGTAAAAATTCTTTATTTTTTGTCGCGTTCATATTTAAGTAAGTACTCTCCATAAGTGCTTATATTCGGCAGTGTCATGAAGTAAAAATGACACATGAATCTGACAGTCATACCCACGTGGTGGGATCGATGGTGAATGGATTTACCTCAACTACTGATCAGATAGGGGATTTAATTCTTTTGTTGCCTCACCGAATATAGTATTCATGTTTATCAATATTGCTGACACACAGTCTGAAAGTTACATAGAGCTGCGAAAATTTTACCAAGTTTATATAACAGCAATAATGCGTTCTTAAATGCAGTTAAAACCACATTCACAGTAAAAAAGTATAACTTGGATGGCTTAGCGCAAATTCCATCAATATAACACTAAATACTACGGAAATTTCAGCTAAATCAGATTGGTTCAACAATTTCCATATCAATTTGTATTGGGCAACTAAACTATTGTTTTCTCATGGGAGTGGTTTTTGATTTTTGTGGGTATATAATTAAATCGTTAATAGCTATATGTAGATCTATCAAAAAGGAGTATTTTACATCGCTCGTTGCATTTTATAGTAGAAAAATCATTTTACTCAACGGCACAAATGTGCTGGTGATGTCAGTGCATATCATGCTATATATAACAAGCTGCCGTGACTGGAATGAGTTTGCACGAAACTTGCGCTTGTTAACAACATTGCCTAGATATGTCAGTCATTACCAAGTAGCCTAGTGAAGCAGTTGTATTACCACGAAAATGACGCACTCTATTGATAATATGTGGCTGCCTTTCACCCATTCAGTAGTGGTGATACGTTAAATAACAAACCTATTGCAGCGAATGCGTTATATGATGTATATTATTATATAAAAAGAAACGATCGTTGCGTTATGTATAAAGCGAGGTTCAACGTTCGAAAGGGTTATTCTCTAGTGTTTTGCTAAAATAAATATTTTATGCATCATTTACCTTAAGATGTGTGCGCCTAGGGCCGCATTTTGTCACAGAGCCAATCCGGGCTCTTGACAAAAAGGTACAGCCTCATCCGGCCTTTCATAAGTAAAATAAATAGCTAAGCTATGCTAGTATGTTTGTAAGAGCCCGGATTGGCTATGTCTCAGGGTTTGATAGCCGGGACAGAATACTTAAAAATATTTATTTCATTCAGTTTGGCAGATTGTGTTACAGGGAAAATATTTAGCTCGAGGCCCAAAAAAGGCAAGATTAAAGCAAGACGCATAAATGCAGGTACAATAAATACGTAAATATCGCTATTTTCAAAATTTTTGTTTAAGCGCTTTTTACAAGCCAACCTAGTAGCTAAGTAAAACACACTCATTCACTCATGAAAATTATGCTATTGTAATTGGAAGGATGTTTTACGAATATATGACCATATGTATCACCAATTTCCATTTTTTTGCGATTTTCCATTGTCGTCATATGTTTCTGGCTTGTAGATCCGATTCCGGCCCTTGTGACAATTTACTAGCCTCGCTTTACTATTAGCTAATATCTTTGTAGGTCTGCTCGGCCAAAAATTGTCACACTGACTATCGCTTCATTCAAAATATGACTTCTGAGCCGTGGCAGACTGTGACAAAATCCGGCCCTGCCGCGCACATCTTAAGGTAAATGATACATTAGTTCAGTTTAAAAGTTTTGTGTCAGCAACTACACTACCCAGATGCATTTATTAAAAACGCGCAATAGACCCCTAGGCAAATACAGACACAGACAGTCATATACAAATCAAAGTGTTATACTGAAAAAATAATGTCGTTTACTGTTATGTGAGAATAACTTTTACGGTACTGTAATTTTAGGCAGTAAAATTTTGGGCGAAGACGTGTTGACGTCGTACGCACATATTTTTTAGTGAACTCGGCATTTAACGCTAAAATAACTGTGTCACAAACAAAACAAAAGAGGAACAGGAACTACACATTCTTCACCAATATTGCCCTAACAAATGCCATAAGAAAACAATATCGTTACAATGGCGCTTAAGATGGCTACAACTGATAACACTGATTTTCAACGCAACTGGTTCCCAAATTCTCTAAAGCTCAACTTGTCCCTGTAAACTTTTGCATGCGTTCATCCGCTTGAGAATAAGTTGATGTTACGTTTTGCATTTACAATGATTTTCTTTTTTTTAACTTATTCTGTCGCTCTGAAACTTAAGTTACGTTAAGTTGAAAGTTGCTTTAAGTGTTTGCACTGCAATGTAGTTAGGCTTCCTGCTCAACATATAAATTCTAAACTCCTGAATCGATGCAAGCATTTATTTCTTAAATCCAACAAGACTGTACTCTGTTCTAAGTATCCAGCGGAAATTTTTGCACTATATTAAATAGTTACCTGTTTTAAATAGTCAGGGTTGCTAGCTGACAACATGACTGTATCTCCAACAGCTTCGTGAAATCCTTAAAACGAAAATTCTATGTTGCTAACAACAATAGTCTTGAGACTCAACATTCTTCCATGCTGTAAACACTTCAAAATATATGCATGAATTTATAACTATGAACCTACGAGGTTGTGTTTTCATGCAATAAAAAAGAATATAATTGTCAACAAAATTGCGTTTGCCCTAAGCAATAGCAAACATCAAGGGTCAATAAGCAAATTTTGTGGAAGAGTAACATTCATTTATATACATGTATTATGCCTTTTGTCCGCTGACGTGGTCTTGTTCCAACTTCCCCACAAAAATTGCGGGGCAACTCCTAAGGTTCTTTGGCTGTGGGTGTCGGCCAGTCTCCCACAACATTTGAAGGTGTTTTGGGTACCGGCTATCGGGGTTGTATTAACCAATAAGGATACAGCAAGGAAAGAAATGATAACGTGCTCCTAATACTGCTGTTATGTGATAGGTGGTGCCCACCAACAAACCTTGGGGGAAGGGGGGAGTTTGAGGGGCGGGCGTTGGGGGAGGGAGTTCTCGTAAGAATTGGGGGTTAGCCGAAAACAACCATCGGATAAGGCATAATGGACGTGTCGACAATTTTCTACAGCAAATCGTTACTGCTCTTGATATCGGTTACACTCATCTATTCCCTGAAGACGAAAATATCCGCTAATCTTCTAACATGTGGGTAAGATCACAGTCATATTGAAGTGATTAAAGCGTTATAACAAAGACTACTTTAAAAAAATTCACTTTAAACTGTACAACACAATAAATGAAGATTCAATTTTTGCTACTAAAATTGGCATTTTATTCTTTGAGATAGATGTTCGATCATGACCATTTATGTTTAGTAAACTTCGTTGCATAGAATACAAACGGTAACGCAGCAATAAGTATAGTTAACCTTTCTAACGCTGAATGTGCTGATGTGCCGCACATTGCTGAATGCGGATTTGCGTTCATGTCAGCCGGAAGACGATCTTCGATTAACAACTGCCTGTTTAGTTGTGAATTCAGCCGAAGAACTCCTCCATTAAAAAATTGATGAACCGCTAACTGTTTCCAGGAGATATCATAGCGTAAAATATGAGATATTGTCATACATAACTTTGAATTATTTTTTACGGCTAATGAAGTCTATATATACTATGGTAATTCACATTATGTATAAGAACATTTTGTACTGAATTGATATTGGTCTACCGAATGAATACGCTATTTAAACAGGCTAATATAGCAGCTGGTTTGTACATTGTTAGACTTATCGGTTCTGGACCCTGAATGATGTTCGATGCTTTGGATTGTGGTGGACGGTGATGATGAATTTAAGTGAATCTTATAGAATTGGTTGCTTAATAAATTTTTTATAATCCTAATTTCTCGTTTGAACTTGCTGTTTTCCGAATTTATGCACATGTATGAGCGTATCTAACCGCTAGTTAACTTACTAATAAAAAAGTCAGCTTTACTTGAAGTTAATGTACAGAAAATTGCTCATACACGTATACGAAGAAATAGAGGCAACGCACAAAATTCTGTTCTGCGGCGAATACATAGCAATAGATCCGGGGCTCAAATAGCAGAACTACACAATCGTACATTTTCAGTATCTATATATATGGCCTTCGTCAAAATCAAAACAACAGAATTTTGGGGCACAGGTTCTAGTGAATACTTGTTTCGTTCATGATATATTATTATTAAATTAAAGCGGAAAAGAACAATTTTACATGAAGTTTCGAAATATGTCCTATGAAGTAGAGTCAAAAATTTTTATAATTTATAATATTACTCATGATATCCTCTTGAAAATAAGTATGTTATATAGTTGTCACCATCACTGTGTATATGTGTAAGGCGTGGTGAAATATGTTTTGCTCGAACAGCCTAGTTCTACACGGGCTAACACCATTTTTCAGAGTTTCATCGACAAAAATTTGTGGACACTCCACCATTTTGTGGAGGGGTCACAAGACACCTTTCAACAAGCCATGAATGTATGAGGCAAATAATTAGTTTTTTAAAATGATTGCCAAAAAACTGGGGATTGGATCGTGAACAAATTTTTGTAGATTATACCAGTACTTCCCTATCAAATTTTAAAAATTATCCTACGAAAACCGGCGAAGGTACGAGAAAAATAGGTTGCGGCACGCCTGATGCATTTATAAGGTGCTGACCAACAGTATAATGCTCTTCTTAAAATGTTATGATGTACTCCTGTAGATACCTGTTAAATGGATACTAAAAGTTTGTGTCTTCGTGATAGTATATAAAAATTGTTGCCGGTATTGTTGAGGTTGACTTTAGAAACGACCTGGAAAAGTTATTGTTAGGTTTGCAAAATTATGAACTATAGGCCACCATGTACTGAAGTTCTGTTTGAAAAAAGAATTTTCTGTACCGTAGCGAATGTATGGTAAGCTTTTCAATCTGTTGTAAACTTGGCTCTTTCAACACTATGACTTTAGTTCAAAAACCTTGCTGAAAATGGTCGATATATTTATTAGACTCTTGTCCAGTGCAATGCAAGCATGGCTGGTACCATTGCACTTAAGCTGTACATATAGTCAGCACAATTGCAAGAGCTGCAATTTAGATATATAGCTGTTATTGTTGCTACTGTTGGAGATTAGTCGATGGACACCTTTACAGTTGCAAAATTGTTCACAGGTCAATTATAGCCATACAATGCCCACATTTTTATATGCAACGGCTGCATTCATATGTTTAAAATGTTCATTAGATTAGGTACACACGTTAATATTTGTACTCAAATTTTGAGTTCAAGCTTTGATCAAATTTTGAGGCAAATTCTGATCAAAATTTGAAATTATTTTTAGCATTTTTAATGATTTGAAAAGTGTGAGTGCTGTTAAAACTTTTTAACATATTGCTTTAGCTAACCAGAGACAAATAACGAACTTGCAAAATCTTGAGCTCAAATTTTGAAGCATTGTGATTTGCTACATTCTTCCGCTGCAAGTAACGGTAAAATGTTGATTGAATTTTGGTCAAATATTGATCAAGATTTAATCAAGTTTTGACCTCAAATTTGAGCTCAAAATTTGAGCTAAAATTTTGATGCGTAAACGCACCTTTATACAAAAGTACCTCCATCTGCGAATTTTTAACTATCATGATAACTGGACTAAAAAAGTCGAAGAAGCAGAAAGAAAAACAAGTTATACCTACTAGCAATCTAATTAGACTGGAAATTTGTATGGTAGCACCGAAGATGTGCTTAAAATGACTGAAAAAGCAAAACAATATTTAAACCCTCAGAATTTGCCCTTTGGCTTGAACATAGACACAAACTAATAAAAAGCGCAACTGCAGAACTATATATTTCGTGATCCTTTTTACCTTTATGGTTGATAGTTTTATTAAAAATGGAACATTTTTTCGAATTTAGGCCACTGAGGCTCAACGATAGTTGGGATGCGCTATTGTCACCCTGTAACGCAGGTCATTCGAAACGAACTAACCAAACATTTAGTACATGAATTTGGAACTATGAAACACAACTGTCAACTTGAATATCACACAGCTGTTAGCATTTTGAATAAAACGCTATAAAATATATTAAATTTTATATTGCACTTTCAGATTTACCACAAACAAATCCATTTATAACAGCATAGAAAAATCATATTTATAATGTACAAAGTTCATCGGAAATAATGCATTGTTGCGAGGCTGAAACGGGTATCGGGTACATATCCAAACTGTTAAAAAGGAATTAATATTAATCAAGGACATAATTCGTCGCATTTGTTAGGACAGGAGTGCATTTTTTATGCAATGTTTGATACTAACCGTTCCAAGAAAAGATATTATTTCAACAAAACTTTTACCTGGGTTTGCACCACGACGAAAAAGCACCGGTTGTTCCTTATACGCCAAATAGTAGTAAATATGGCCCATTTCATGATGGATTGTTATTAGGTCATCTTCGTCGACATTTGTGCACATTTTGATCGCAAATTCTTGACCGTTATACATATCCCATGCCGAACCATGGCAAATATGAAAAATTTATTACAATGACAAAGGTAGATATGTGGTTTTCGCATTATAGACACAAAAACATAAGTTTATTAGTATTTTACATCAAGGAATGATAGATCAATCACTGCTGACTTTAAATATTAGTAAGTAAGATTCTGCTAATTTCGATACTTTCATGACGGCCAAACTTAAGCAGAAATCTAAATTAATCAAAATCGGTTCCAAAGATCATTGTTTACACCTGTACGAGTAATATTTTACACACCGTTCCGTCCATAAATGTATTTATATAATTATGAGATAAAAATAATATAATATGATATATGTGTCTAATTTATTACAAAATATCGACGTAAATTAACCTCTCGCATAACTAACCATTTCATGGCCACTTAGTAGAAAAGGGACCAGTGCATATTGTGAAGCGTTGTGCAAGCTGAGTTTTCGTATATCTGTATGTGTTTTTCGCTCGCGTCGTGAAATTTCTTAAGTTCCAGATAGCTCAATGGGTCTCAAGCCCAACTTTCACCTGTACAACCCGGGTTCGATATAATAACTTGGCATTGGCGCAGTTTGTCAAATATTGCACGATAGATAGGTTAATTCGGACATGGAAGGGTTGGGACAAGCTTATTATACGCCATTTTTACCACATTGTACGTATGCATGACTGTATATGTCGAACAAATTTTGTCATACTCAGCTAAACGACAACATAAGTGATTTGCCGTTGAACAATTTATAAGAGCTGCAACAACTTAATCACCGGAATACATTGTGTTAACACTTAATGAGTCTTTTATACTATTTATTGTATCGCCTTGTAAAAGTACTTCGTCTAAAAATCTGCTTTCAAACCCCGCCGACATATTCTTGTCTTGTAAGAGTTGTTTTAGTGAGGAACTGGTGACCTAAACATCGTTAAGCAACATAATTAAACTTTGTTTGTTCGCGACAATTTTTCAATTAAGCAGAATTTTTACCAATAAACGCCTGAAAACTCGCTAAACCGCCACAACTGATGGGCTTAACCTAGGTTATCATAACTATTAGCTATGTTTCTACGGCTGTGCTAATTTTGGGTGTAATGAAACCGATATAATTTTATGAGCAGGACGGACCATTATTACTCCATGACTACTACATTGTTAGTTGTGTCAAAAATCTAGCGATAAAAGCACAGTTAACTCCTCTAACGCGTGCCTCGATGGTCTGCACGAAAATTTGGTTCAGTTTTCGTACACAGAGGTGCCAGCAGAGATTGTCCATATTTTATTATCGCTTTGTACCGACAGGTGCTGTAGTTTGTTTTGCCAAGTTTGTGTGCTACATTGACAAATAACCGTTTACGGTATATTTCCAGAATGAGTCTCGTGTGAACATCGAGTAATCATAAACTAAGAAAGATAAGTGTACGTACTACACACGCAGTAGTTACAATGGATGCAGATTAGATAGACAGTTTCGGGAATTGTGTTGCGGGTAACAAACGAGTAGCTCTACATTTACAGAAGCTTTGGTAACTAGAAATTAATTACTGCTTTTGTACTCGTGATTTTTCCTTACAATGCTTGGACAACTTAGCATTAATTCATATTCATAACTGCACGATTTCATCAGTTCTTGCATTTGTTTCCTACGTTTACAAAATCTCAACTATTAATAATGCCATTAAAATTAAGTAACCAGCTACCAAATTGTGTTGCCAGTTGGGTACTGATGGTGTCTCATCATTAACCCTCTCATGCCCGTAAGGTCCAAATGGACCCAACGCACATTGCGACTCGTTGTGTTTACTAAGTTTGTCGTATATAGTACGTTTGAACGTGCGTTGTTATTCGCTCGCATTGTGAGGTTCCTTAAGGAACCTAGCAACAGCTCTCAGATAGCTCAGTGGTTTGTGTACACAAGTTTCAACCGTACGTTTCGGGTTCGATCCCTGGCGCAGGCTTGAGTTTGTCAAACATTGCACGATATTCAAATTAATTCGGGCATGAAAGGGTTAATTAAAAATTAACCAATCGCATAACTAACCCTCTCATGCCCGTAAGGTCCAAATGGACCCAACGCACATTGCGACTCGTTGTGTTTACTAAGTTTGTCGTATATAGTACGTTTGAACGTGCGTTGTTATTCGCTCGCATTGTGAGGTTCCTTCAGGAACCGAGCAACAGCTCTCAGATAGCTCAGTGGTTTGTGTACACAAGTTTCAACCGTACGTTTCGGGTTCGATCCCTGGCGCAGGCTTGAGTTTGTCAAACATTGCACGATACTCAAATTAATTCGGGCATGAAAGGGTTAAACGATAAAAGCAAAACACAGGACTATTTTATTATTTTCTGAACATTTTTAGTTGAGGCAGTTTTGTAAAGTTTTTGCAAAGATTGTGAATTCAACGGTCTTTCGTGAAGTATTTCGTTAATTTTTCCTTAGTACTGAACTTTCAGTGTCCTGTTGAGCCTGCTGCTAAATTCACACTAGACAGAGATGTCTCGTTATTTGATATTACAAAGATTCTTTTGGTTTCGGTTGTACGGGAATCACTCCAAGTTTGGTATATCATTTCGTAGATGAAGTTCTTATTTCCAAATTACACAACAAACTACAAACTTATAAACTACAAACTTATGTGAAACATGAATTTAAAATATATGACGCAGACCAACGTGCTCGTATTCGCGTAATTGCATTCGTGTGTACAAATTATAAAATCTTAGGCGATAAATGTCCTATTCTAAGAAACGTGGATAGTTGTTATTCACTAGCGCGGTGGTAATTGTGTTTGTCGTGTAATATTGGTTGCACGATCATGTTATTTGCTCCCTTGGCGAGATTCCCTTACAGTCAACATGTTTTTAGATAGCTATGTGGTTTGTATCTGCTATTTGCAATCATAAAATACGAGTTCAATTACTGTCGACGGTTTGGGATTGTCAAACCTTCCAAGATACACAAATTCGGATACAGAAACGTTCTTCAACATCCAAAGAGTTGTTGATAAATAGTCATAACTAAACGGTATATGTACATGATGGAAAGGCTGTTGAATCATTCTGACTAAAAGTCTTCTTATATAAACTACGGTTCTTAAACATAAATTCATACGTTAGATTCTTTAGTGTACTTTTTGTCGAAGTCATTCCTGCAAGCAATAAGTCAGTTTTTATAGCTAAACTAACATTTCCAGCAGTAAATTATCACCCTGTGTTAGATGCGTTATTGTCTTTGCTGATTCTGGGGTCAATACACGGTTTAATATTCAGTGCGAGAAAGTGTTATATATATATACTTTTTATGTACTGATGCTGCTGCTAGTACTAAAAAGCCTTTAGCAGATAAAGCACAGAATTGTTCTTAATTGCTAATTAGCTTACAGCTTCACGGCCGTCTTCGGGACTTTCGATCATCGACAGATCATAAAAGACTGGCGGAAGTTCTGGAAAACCCAGGGACATAAAGAAATGTTCTGCGATCTTAAACATGTTCATTGCAGTGTAGTTTTGTTGGATCATAGTAGCCGTGATGCCGCGTCTACGAGTTTGATGTGTAACGTTGGCAGACAAGATTGTGTGATCATTTTCGTTTGTATGTCGATCAGCGCCAGGAAACGGAACAAGGTCACCGTATAACGAAGACCAGTCTTGCGCCCACATATTACCCAAAACATGAGCGGGTAAAGTTCCACGACTGTCGTTAATATTATTCGGATAAATAGACTTCATTTTACGCCGAACGTAAGTGAATAGTTCCTATAAAGTAATTATATAGGATGTTTATTATGATACCATACCATTAGCTGTATGCAATCTTCATTTAATATCTCTTTTTGTGATATTTTATTCAAACAATGCCTATGAGTATCTGTATGCAATATCGCCCACATTCTCTATAACCTACACTAACTTCTAATGTGTATACAATATTGATTCGCGAGATATCGGTGTGAACCGTATTGCCTATACCACAGTCTTCGTATTTTAGTTGTATCAAAAAGATATGCTTCGTCTAGAAATCATCCATAAATTGTAATTGAAATATTTATTTTGGCCAAAAGACATTTCATCATACATGGCGGCAGGGGGGTAGGGGGGTAACCCCCCTGAGGTCCGGAACCCCCCCCCCCCCCGAGGCCGAAAAGCCAAGGGGGGTTACCCCCCCGAGGCCGAAATGCCAGGGGGTAACCCGCCCCCCGGGGTTGGGGTGCGCAGCACCCCCCACCGTAGGCACAAAGTGTGCAGCAAGCACAAGGTGTGAATATAAGGATGTCACACCAGGTGTAGAGAACAGTTGTGCGCGATCAAATACAAAGTTAGCTATTTTTGCTGCAAAATAATGCAGTGTCTGCTTCGAATATGAAGAATTTTCTTAATATGGTTTTGTTCGGCGAATTTGTTGTAAACAGAAACTGCTAGCTGCCGGTAAACAGAAACTTTACATTTTACACAATTCTCAGAATTATAAATGCTCAGAATTGCAATCTACACTTCTCAGAATCGGAAACCCCGAAAGGGGGTGCGGACCCCAAAACCCCACGCCTCGACCAGTTTTGAGGCCGGACCCTAGTGCAAAACTGAACTCATAGGCGAAAAATATGGCTGATCGGACCAAAAAAAGTCCTCACGACCAACCCCCTCTCAAGGAAAATTTGGTCGGCCAGGGGGTATTACCCCATGGGATGGCCGCGCCCCCCCCGTGGGGGCCTCTACCCCCCTAGCATGACCGACCGCCGCCATGTGTGCATTTCATGCAAATATAAAGCCAAATTTTTTTTGATGTTTCAGATAAAACGTTTGAAAATAACTCCCTTATCTCTGTAAAACAACAAAATTAATTTCAGTTAATGAATAGATGGCTTAAGTAATGTTTGCAAAAAGTTGTATTCCACATTTAATCATATGTCTGTACCCACGTCACTAAACCACGGCTTTCGTTCTGAGATTCTTACAAGCTTTCAATAACAATATAAAACAATAATTCAATGCAACACTAACAGTAGAGCATCTGGTACTGAATATCAATTGACTAATTAGATACAGCGGAAGTTATAGTTTTCAACAAAATATTTAAACCAGCCTATTTAAGGTACATTTGATTTATACATCTATTGTTATATTCGACTTACAAGCACATTTAGCACTTAACTGTAATCTGTAAGTTTTGCACTATTTCGTGTATTTTACGTTGCTATAAAAGCAAATGAAAAGCAACAGCGGCGCTAATTTGTTCGTTCCGGATTGCGTTCAAATTTGGACCACCTTGACTGGCGTAAGTAAAAGCATTGGATGTCTTGATTCACCAAGGCTAAACTCTGCATGCAGATATAAGCCTTATCCTCCGGACCTAAGTCATAAAGAAATTGCTTTCGCTGCCGACCGCCACGTACACAACTACTCCTAATGACCCAGAGATACAATGACTGTATATCGATGACCTGATGTTTCGTTAGACCAAGGTGTACTCAAAAACCAGCTAAAGGTAAATAGTTCTTAAGAACAGGCGTAAAAACACATTTAGGCTTGGCACAATATTAATCGTATTTATCAAATGCCTATAGTTACGTACTTTTGTTCAGCAGATGAACGTTGCCAAATGAAGTGCCAGCGAATATTTCCGCTCTCCTAAGATTGAGTTACGAGATTCCTAAGATTGAGTCCTAAGACTGAATCGAGATTGACGCTTTTAAGATACGTAGCTATTAGCATTTATCAATTTAAATTTTAGAGCTAAAGGCATTGGTTGACTTAGCGTTGACAAATGTTATATGTCGATTCATAAGTCGTTCAAAACACTTGAAAAGAATATGTTTGATTGGCGAATCATTAACACCCATCATAAAATTGGCGCAAGTAGAACCATAATTATAGATAATTAAAGAAATTTGACAATGTATTTTACAATGCTAGAAACACACCTCATATAATGGCAAAATTTCGTACCACATTTGCTCAAGAGTATTGGTTAAACCCGGAGAGTCGTAGTTGTAGCTTTCTCGCAGCATCACACCATAATCGGTGTATCCTGAAATTATAAAAAAAATATTTCTCTAAACGAAAATGATTATACTGTTTTGTCAGATATCGAATTTTCGACCAAAACCGTTTATAAAGAAACTAATCAAATGTCACAACGGACTCACATTAAAATTTTAAAGATTTGTTGTTTGCCAGCTTTTCTCTTATAGTTTTATCTTAAATATTTGCTTTGAACTGTTAACAGATTTTGAAGGCTCAATAATTTATAAGCAGCACTACATTGACTGAAAATTCTGTTGCTTCTAGAAAAGCAGCCGGTTCTGCTGCCAAGCTAAATATATGTGGCAAAGTCAGTTTAGCTTAATTCTGAAGAATGACCATAAGCGTTTGAAATTTATGGCTTACAAATTTGATTTAGTATTAAAGCACAGTATTTGAACGTTCAAAGCCTGAAATTGGTTATTTTTGTAAGAGGGAAGTATCAATACGTTGAAATTTAAAAGTTTACGATTTTTCTTTCACATGTTTTTTGTACAAAAATTGAATGTGTACTTTTAATGCTAGCTTCTGTTTTTGTGAAACAGCTACAGCATGTGTTAGTCTTCATACGTCGTGACTATGTATGCTAAAACTATAAAGATGTGTGAAACTGCTTCAAGGTGTAGAGCGACTTTAATACGTCCAAATATGTTTTGCCATATAGCACTATCTAAATATAAAATCAGTTTGTTATTGTGATAACCATAGATAATTCACAAATGATCAATGTAAGCTCTATTGAAATGACTGCCGTGGAGAAACAATTATATGAAGTAAATATAGATGGAGCCATGTAAAGCCTCAAAATTTGTCACGAAAGCGGTTATTGACGACTCAGACAATTGGTAGTAATAAAACTAATAGAGCTTGATTTAAACATTCCAGTTTTGTCAAATACTTCAATTATTTCATATACGCGATGTGACAATATAATCATTAAATTTGACTAATTTCAAATAGACGTTTAGCGAAATTTATTTCTAGCATATAAGTCAAATGTATATGCATCCTTCCTACGGGACAACATTTTGTAATTACTCAAAAACAAAAGTACAAGCGATTCCTAGAACGAACAGCAATTGAACCATACAATACAATAACGAAGTGTCTCAACGTTGACACTTCTAACAAAGTACTTGTTCTGGGCATTTCTATTAACAACTCAGAATACAAAATAGTAACATCGGAACTTCAATTTGCTTGTTTCCAGTTTTTATAGAAATCATCACAGCTCTGTTAACATCTGTCTTTTAATATGTTGTGTAACCGGAATATTTTACTGTTTACGAAATAAGAGTTTTGTTACACGTTACTGCCAAAATAATGTTACAGTTCAAAATCAATGCTACAGATTTATGGTGTTTGGATACGTAAAAATACACTGTTAAAGATTAATTCAGCGAAAGATTCTGTGTTAAGCTAATGACATAATCATTGCACCAAGAGGCAGATTTTGAAACGATTAACAGTCCACAAAATGAAATAACAATGGAACTTGGCCAATTCGCACCTAAAATTTAGCTTATTAACTGCTTTAGAACTAAAAAACTGATCATATTATATTATGTATATCAATGTTTTGTACTCAAATTTCTTTAGATCGATGTTGGTCCCTAATATAGTCTAAAATGTTGTCTGTGAGTTGTATTATACAACATAAAAATGAACATTATTAGTATTTCAACGCTTAGGTATTATACTTCCTACCGCTGAGTATTAGGCAAAGATTCAGCAAATTACTTTGATATTCACAATAGATCCAAATGGAGTAAAGCGATTTGGAGGATTTGTACTGCTCTTGCTGAGTTACATGCTACTTGTTTCGAGCATTTCCGGTTGCCTTGTATTTTTCAACTTATTGTAACACTCACCCAGCAGTTGGGCATCTTCCGTCTTTAAATTTACAAATCTTTTGAAATCAGATATAACTCGAGGCCCAATGGCATCTCTATACGCTTTCCAGACATATGTCAGTAGCGTGTAGTTTCTTGAATGTGACATAAGCGATCTAATTTCGTCGTCAAACGTCCACTTACTTTCCTGAAATGTATGAAATGCATTGATTGTAAATTGTGGAACAAGCTATTAGCGCGAGCATGTCGCGCTTACTCAACAATGCTTCTAGCGCCAAGCCATGAGGACGTCTTTACCTTTAATTTGAAACGTTAATTTGCTTAGTAGTTAGAATTTGGCAATTTCAGTGTCCGTTCATAAGAAAACGTGGCGTGCAGCTACCGAAACAAAATTATAAATAAATAATAATATAAAAAGTTAAATTTGAAAACAAACTCATGCATTGGACAAACTTGCACCCGTTTCATGATAAATGACGAATAGCTTATAAGCGCGCGTGGAAAACAAAACTTGCACGAAATTATATATAACCCTTTCCTTCTTAAACCGAAGCGTGGATTGTGCAATCTTGAACAATCATTGTTTAGATGGAGGCTGAACCTTAAACACTCCGGTGCAAGTCTTGTATTAAGACGCTGTTGCTCGGTTCTTTAAAGGGTCTCACAAACGCCAAACTACAAACTCGGCACTTAACTTGCCAAGCAATGTACGCTCCGACAATGTGTCAATATGCGAACGAAAAGATTAGCGTTTCTATCGCAGTTGTTATATAAAATAGCACACGGTTAGGTGTTTAACAAATATATGCTTGCATTAGGTAAAAATTTGGCTTGGGTTTAATAATGTCAATTAAACTTTTCAATGCTATAAACGTTAAAGTCTTGTTTTCGTGTTACTACAAGGCCTACAGTACAAAGGAAATACGTTGGTGCTTTCATGATACCGAGCATACAAATAAAGTTCTGTTTGTAAAATATGCGTTAAATTTATATTATTTGCTGTAAATTCTATTGCTCGCGTTTAACCAAAAGCGATAAAATTTCTGTCAATAAAAAACACTGCTTACTTCGGAACATACGTCGTTTCCGATAGGACATATCTTTGCAGTACTATACACTTTCTTCATTCTGTTTCGGACTGAAGTTAGTTCGCTTCCCTTTTCTGGTGTAAGAGCTGAATGCCGCGTTTGTATGAACTGAAAAATATGTAGTTCACAATATAGTTTATCGAAATATTAAACATTATTAAATTATGATTTTGCATAACATCATGCTATGTATGTGTTGGCAACAATTTGCTTGCGGGATTTTAGCGGGAATCTGCGAGTCTACGGTCTCAAAATAGCGGCTATAAATTATATATGTCAAGATAAAATTGCCGTTAGATTAACACAGTTGCTTAATTACAGCTGAATAGGTTTTGTAATGTACCTATAATTTTGTTGACTATGATATATTTAAAACTGTGGAAACGTGTTTCCTAGATATTGTTAAAAGTAAGCATAGAAAGATATGGAATTCACCAACAGCAACTAACCTCGGGCGTAAAAACTGGTTATGAGGCTCGTGTTTTCATTGTAACAAAGCTATGATATTTCTTACGCTTACATAGCATTGTGTCTTTACGGAACCTGTAGCATTGCTGCCTTCTGCTTCAGTCTCAGAAGGTGCTTATATAACATTCTATTTACTTTTACGTAAATTTACGAAGACTGTTTATCGAGATTCTGCGAGTTTAGGGGCGTGTTCAGATAGCGGTCGATCCGATCTGATCCGATCCGGAATAGTATGCAAAATTTTCGTACCGAATCCAATTAGGTAGTGCGAAAAATGAATACGTATACATGCAAGTATACGGTAGGTATAGAGATTTAGTCGTGTCGAATCACCGGATGCAATGTGAACACAAAACGTATCGGATCGGGTCGGAGCAATGTGAACACGGTCTAACTGTGCGCCGGTAGAGTATTAATGCACACGCAGATTACAACTTTGATAATCCATAACAGTCAAATACAGGCAATAAATACGAAATGGAAGAATGTGATGAGTTCAATTCATTAACACGCAAAAATTACTTGTCTGGCGTTTGAAAATATTGTAGGAAGATTGCTTGTTTTGGCTGGGCTAACCACATACATGATGGCGGCATATATGTAAAGGTTATAGCAGCAGAAGCAGGATCGTTGCCTGCCTTCCACCCTGCTCGCCGAACCCTGGTCTACCCTTCTCCCCGAAAGTGGCCCATACTCCTCCTGAGGTTCTGCACCCCACCCCCCACCCCCCGTGCCGATGGCGTGCGGAAGCTATTATAAATTTTAGCAAAAAACAGGTAAAAGGCTATCGTGGTCGTAAAATTGGGTCTTCGTGAGGTGGTCGACTTATTTAACACCACTGAGGACCTCTCCTCCGCTGTCTCCGGCTACACTCCCCGCGATACCTTGGAGCGTCATATTGCATGATATATGTGATACCGCGCGCTGGGCAGACAATGCGCCTTGTGTCACTTGTGAACAACTTAAAAATGGGCAAAAGAATGCAGAACGTCGTCTTTCTCTCGAGGGTGATGCATCCGACAAGCTATCGGCAAAATATCTATGATCTGCAAAGAAGAAACTGCAAGTGACCTGCTGGAATGTTGAGGACGCTGCACAAAGTTGGTTATGATAAACTAATGGTCGATTCTTTGCAGTACAGTGCGGTCTACATAGTAGGTATGTGTGACCACAGATTGCCGGAATATGTCATGCGAAATGTATATCATCCTGATCCAGCAAGCATTGGCAAACCTTTACCCACTGCTACATTCTGGCAGTACCGCGCTTGATCGCTCAGGACAGTGAAGTGTAGATTTTGTATTACCACTCGGAGTCAGTCAGCGTGTGACTGGAATCCGGTTAGCTTTCGCGTACCGAGGATCCGCTTACGTGCAAAGCCAGTCAACATTTCCATGATTATGGCATATGCTCCAACAGGGTATGCATAGCATGATTAGAAAGACAACTTCTACGACGAGCTGCTAGTGTCCGATAGGCTACGTGAAAATAATACTGGGGACTTCAATGCCAAGATCGGTCGCGCATTGGAAGCGAGATGGCGATCGGTAACTTCGGATTGGGAAATTGCAAAAACGACGTCAACAAACTGGTATCATTCGCCGAAATCAGTCAGCTTTTTATAGCCAGCACAAACTTCAAACACAAACGAAGGCATCTGTAGGTCTGGTGTACCTTAGAGAGATATATCGCACCACTACCTATGTAACAGAGTCGTTCCGAC
>JASANE010007285.1:0-17230 GCA_030248225.1 Trileptium ribeirensis | reverse complement strand
TGTCGACCAACTCGAAATGGCTCAATGGTAAGGGGAAATAGTTGAATTAATGATAATGTCAGCAAGTTCAAACAATTACATACGCTGACTGAGGTCATTGATTTTTGGCTTTGGCCTAAATAAAGTTTGGTTGGATACGCATTGGTCATTGTGATTAATTTTATAAATAGTTATTAATCACCGGCATCGTAGTCAGCATTGTTTGGGAAAAGCAAACCCACCGTAGTTAATAATCAATTTTAGGTTGACGCCTTATTGTCTGCGTTCACTAACATTGCTCATATCCACTTTACGCATGCAAATACATTTGCAGATAACTGAACCATTAAATATAAGCATTTCAAGTACAGAACAGGATATATGAACAAGTTTCAAACTCACAGGCTTTGAAATCAGCAAATTACATTCGACTGTAATAAATTTCGGCAGATCACCGGTAACTGTGATAGGTCTACTTCGTTTGCTAACTTTTTAAAGTGCGAATTCTGGCTACAAATTTTGACAGTCACCGAGCTAGCAGCTACGCAATTCATTGAAATCATATATGTGACGAGGTTGCGACGTCAAGTGACGAAATAAAAAGGACTATACATAGAAAGCCCTGCATAAAAGTCGATCAAGAATTAAAATGTAAGAGCATACTTGAAAGTTTAGCTGTGCATAGGGGCGTCGCAAGAGCGGATGGCATTACCCCCGCTTTTTATTTACAAACGTGAAAAATTAAGTGATGGAGTTGTAATAAAATGAATGTAAACGACCAGCCCCATTATTTTTAGCCGACTCCCTTTACTTTTGAAGAGCTTGCCATTCCCGTGACTGTGTACACACCTGAAAATTTAGCTGTGTGTATAGGCCGTGTTTATACTGATTTTGAGACTTAACTATTATTAGCATAAATCTATATTATATGGTTGCCTTGATTATTTTTGTAGAAGTTACGCTTCAAAATTGTGTCAAGATTTGCTTCTCAATATATTCACTACATTTATTTCCTCCGTGTCGTGGAATCCAGGAATGCAAAAAATTAATAAAATCTCTGTGTTAGTGTAATTCCTATATGTTAATTCCATTGTGTTAAGTAGCTTTGAACATTTAGCTGTGAGTGCAGGAGCTGTTTATACTTACTTTAAGTCTTTTAAAGATTAGAAGCATATATTTACATTGTAAGGTTGTACTGATTAATTTTTGCGACAGTTATGCTGCAAAATTGTGTTAAGAATTGATTCTCAATAAATTTAGTACATTTATTTCTTTCGTATCGTGAAATCCAGGAATGAAAAAATAAAAAATATCCATATTTTGAGGCCACACTTAAATGTTAATTCCATTTTATTAAATGGCTTTAAAACGCAGAATTAACTCGCTACGCTGAAGGTCTTGCCATTATAACAGAAACCAAACAAAGTGACTGAATATATAGTATATATATCAAATTTTCATTCTCTCGATTTTGTATTTGTATCACGAGTAATTTTTAGATCTATTGTATAAATTAACTATTTTAGAGCCAGAATTTGTCGCATCGTTTGATCTTGGCGATCAGTACGTATATTTCTTCTTTCGCGAACCCGCACTTGAATATACAAACTGTGGAAAGGCAATTTATTCACGAATTGCTCGTATTTGCAAGGTAAATTCAGTAGTCTCTCTTTAAAATTGATCTTTTTCTTTGCTTTGTGAGCATAAACGGTTCGGTCAAATTATGTCCGTAATGCTTTCTTAAAAAAAGGATACATTCCAGTATTTGCAAGGTAAATTCAGTAGTCTCTCTTTAAAATTGATCTTTCCTTTGCTTTGTGAGCATAAACGGTTCGGTCAAATTATGACCGTAATGCTTTCTTTAATAAAAGATACATTCCGGTATTTGCAAGGTAAATTCAGTAGTCTCTCTTTAAAATTGATCTTTCCTTTGCTTTGTGAGCATAAACGGATCGGTCAAATTATGCCGCAATGCTTTCTTTAATAAAAGATACATTCCGGTATTTGCAAGGTAAATCCAGTAGTCTCTCTTTAAAATTGATCTTTTTCTTTGCTTTGTGAGCATAAACGGTTCGCTCAAATTATGTCCGTAATGCTTTCTTTAATAGAGGATACATTCCGGTATTTGCAAGGTAAATTCAGTAGTCTCTCTTTAAAATTGATCTTTTTCTTTGCTTTGTGAGCATAAACGGTTCGCTCAAATTATGTCCGTAATGCTTTCTTTAATAAAAAATACATTCCGGTATTTGCAAGGTAAATTCAGTAGTCGCTCTTTAAAACTGATCTTTTTCTTTGCTTTGTGAGCATACACGGTGCGGTCAAATTATGTCCGTAATGATTTCTTTAATAAAAGATTCAATCCAGTAAGTTTAGATATTTAAAGCGTTGAAAATTACTCCGTTCGCAATACTGGTAGCGCCGCTTTTGAGATGCCAACACTCAAAAATGCGCATGGAATGCACAGCAGCAATTTGCCGTCAGTAGCGCATAAGCCGGTAATCGATGATTTTTCGGCTTTTCAGTTTTTTATAACTACCCATGATGACGGGTAAATATATCAATCACATAAATTTTAAAAATGTAAGGTAGTTTTGCTGAATCTGACTGAGAATATGTTGTTTAATCTACAAATTTTAACTAAATTTCAGTCATTCTAATCATACAAATGTTTTATCAATATTTAAGACTTAGGGATAATGCACTTTTAAAGATTCGGTTAAGATTGTTTCAATAACCATGATTTGATATAAAAGCTTAATGTTTTCTAAGTTTCGCTATTGGTAACAAAATTCCTGATTTAATATTGGCTAACATGTTCCTATTATTTCAGAACGACATTGGCGGTCGACATATTTTGAAGCATACATGGGCGACATTTTTGAAAGCACGACTAAACTGCTCGATACCTGGCGAATTTCCGTTTTACTTTGATGAAATTCGTAAGTTTTAACACTCCGCAAGTTCTGGTACTCAAGCGTGTTTGAATTTTTGAGCAAACAACTGCGATTTAAAATTATCAGAATTGAATTTGTGGCCTAAGTCAATCTGAATAACAGAAAATTATATGTTTAGAAGCGGACATCTTAGTGTTGGGGTGGCGGTAGTCATAAACATTGTTCAAGGTTCAAATCACGGCTTGCACTATAACTAAGGCTTACGCTTTGTAAGTATATAGAGAATGGCACGACCTGCGTATTATGCAATAATTGCAATATTAAATCGTGTATGGTCTGTGGGTTTCGCCTGCTTAAATTTATACAAATTCATATTGGTTTTTGAAATTTTGCAAGGCTCTTTTTTCAAATTTCTTGAAATTACGCATATTTAAATATATAAAAAGTATGAGAGGATTTCCAGCCGCGTAAAAATGTTGCCGTGATACAGTTTGTTCAGTATTTTATATACCATTGAGCTGTTGGCTCTGTACCCAAGTACTTTATATCATTTTATCTTTAGTATACTATATAAAGTAATATATTAGATACTTTATATTTCCCTCATGTATTTGTTAGATATAAAATGTTTAAAAATCCTGCACAAATTGTAGGTATAGAGTGGTGCGGTCATCGAACTGTTTGCAATAGGAATGTTTTAATCATTTATTAAGTAATCAGCACTTGGGTTTATCTTGAAATGCTATGAACCTATTGCCATCATGTGAGTAATTTTTGGTTAACTGTATTTTACTTTTGTACGTTTTGTCACTGTTGTCTCGATGCAACGTACTATCTTCTGTTGTCTGTGAATATACTATATAGTCACCTTCGACCTCCTCACGACTTAAGCAATTTTGTCGATATCATATCAAAACCGCTGACTTTGAATAGGCATTCTTTACAGTCATGGTTGTTGGAGGAAGATTCAGCCTTGTAGATACAAGGCCAGATGTAATATGAAATAGACGTAACAATCGAATTAGACTGGCAGAATATTGCATTTGTGCAGCCTTTCCTTGAACGATGACAAGCTAGGGGCATAAACCACTTGAAGCGGAAGTGCATTCCAAACGCGGACTACCCGATAACTAAAGAAAAGACGGCGCAGTTCCAGACGGCGTACGCCAGCTGTTTCTAGTTTGAAATCATGGCCACGGGTTACATGATAACCTTCTTTAAAGAAAGTAGATAGTTTCAAATCAACCTTGCTGTTGAACATTTTATAAACGACTATTAAGTCGTTGCGAATACGTCGAGTCGTCAATGATTGAATGCCAAAAAACTTTAATCGATCTTCATATAGCCAGTCTGCAACGCCCGGCATCAGCTTTGAAGCAATCCTTTGAACCCTCTCAATCATAACTATATCCCGATCAATTCAAGGACTCCATACACTTACAGCATACTCCAATTGAAACCTGACAAGAGAATATAAATACTTAAACCCTGATTATAATATCGTACTCAGACCGTAAAGAATTCTCTGTGAAGCCTGCCAGCTAAACATGCAAACTTTGCATGTGATAAACGTCTTAAATTTGTCGCACCAGATTTAACACAAAACCTAATGCTTATCATAGTAATTGATCTCATCAAAAATGTAATTATTCTTGCGTACATGAACCTGAATTCATTATAAAAATATCTAGTTTAAACATGATGCTCTTGGATTTCAAGATGCGCAAATGCTGTGCTTTGTTATAGTGCACATGCATGCTCCTAAGAACGTCGTCACACTGTTTGGTTGCTGCTCAGTAAAACCTGTTGGAGCTTATAATGATCTAGGCGAGACATATTTTAGACTTACGGGTTTACAGTTTTTGCGAGAACCAATGGGCTTTCAATAATAAAATGCAAATGTGAAAATTTCGCCCATCCATTGAACCTAGTTTATGTTTCTTTTGTCTCACATTGTTGCAGTAATCGGCTGCCGCGCCAGCATAACTCGTGCATGACATCGTTTAAGAAGATAATATGTCGCGCTGGAAACAGTAAAATCCTCTACGCTTTCAGACATACAGGTCAATAGAAAATAACGATGTAGTTTTCTTTGTATATTTATAGAAACAGATTTCATGCGATAAAGCAGAATCTTTAATTGTCTCCGAATTGTATTTTAAATCTACAAATATATTATTTTGGTATTTACAAATGAATATTGAAGGTTAGCTCTTAATATAAAGAGTTATCTCCCAGCTAACCCTTTTCATTGCTCTGTTTCTGCGGTCAAATATTTGCCCCATGTCAGCGGCCGGGCGTTATAAAGTTATAAAATGGAACAGCTTAGAGCGGGAAGTTTGGGGGGGCGGCAGCCCCCGACTTAGGCTTAGTATATCGACAACGGCACAGCATACTTTTCATTTCCGCGCTTAAAGATTACATTAGCCAAATGTTTTAATAACCGTTTCAGAATGTGTCAAAAAGGTGGAAATCGGCCGCGATATATTCTTTTATGCAACATATACGACTTCCTTGTAAGTATCCCTCTATATCCTCGCCTAACGATTACATTAGCCAAATATTTTAATAACCGTTTCAGAATCTGTCAAAAAGGTGGAAATCGGCCGCGATATATTCTTTTATGCAACATATACGACTTCCTTGTAAGTATCCCTCTATATCCGCGCCTAAAGATTACATTAGCCAAATAGTTTAATAACCGTTTCAGAATCTGTTAAAAAGGTGGAAATCGGCCGCGATATATTCTTTTATGCAACATATACGACTTCCTTGTAAGTATCCCTCTATATCCGCGCCAAAAGATTACATTAGCCAAATATTTTAATAACCGTTTCAGAATCTGTCAAAAAGGTGGAAATCGGCCGCGATATATTCTTTTATGCAACATATACGACTTCCTTGTAAGTATCCCTCTATATCCGCGCCAAAAGATTACATTAGCCAAATATTTTAATAACCGTTTCAGAATCTGTCAAAAAGGTGGAAATCGGCCGCGATATATTCTTTTATGCAACATATACGACTTCCTTGTAAGTATCCCTCTATATCCGCGCCAAAAGATTACATTAGCCAAATATTTTAATAACCGTTTCAGAATCTGTCCAAAAGGTGGAAATCGGCCGCGATATATTCTTTTATGCAACATATACGACTTCCTTGTAAGTATCCCTCTATATTTGTGTTGTCTTTTTAGTTTGATAATTTACTTCAAGTTTGTAGCTTCGCAGCTACAGACATGTTATTTGCGAATATAGGTACGACAACATGTCGAGCATCTCGAGGGCTCCCTCAGAACAATAACATGGATTCTTGTAGATGGGATTTCTCGCAATTAACACCGCTTGGATTTTGGCTTTATAGAGGATGAATAAAGGGGCATCCCACGCTAAAAACTTGGAGGAGGGGTGGCGGCGCTGGCTACGTTCCTGGTTCTGAGTTCTGTTATTGCTAACAAGTTTTTTGTGGGACCGCATGCCCGAAGATAAAAATAAGCCACGGGTGAGTCCAGTTAAGTGACTTATAATATTTCAAACGTTATTTTGTGAATGATGTTAAATGATTGAGGAAAATACAGTAGAAGGCGTTAGAAAGCTAATGAAAATCGCGTAACACAGCTAATAATCATAGAAACTAAAAACAATTTGTGTTGCACAGGTAGTATTTTATTTTTATATTCCATTTTGGTATGAAATTTATGACGCAAAACTTTATCTTAACAGCCATCAATAGCCCGAATCGAAACGACATTTTGGCACCAAATTATTTATTTCGGTAAAATCACCTGTGTTTGACGATTTTAAAATGAGTCTTCTATCAGCAAATTATTTTAAAATGGCTCGTTCGAATCTGCGATAACTCGAAATAGATCAATTTTGGCATAACAAATCAAAGTTACTTCTATTTTAGTCATCTCTGTGCGTACACCTTGCAGTATATAGTTCCTGAATTAATATTTTGTGTGAAAGCTGTATTATTTTAAATTATAGAAATGGCTTCCAAGGCAGTGCTGTTTGCGTGTACAGTCTGTCTGACATTAACCAAGTATTCGATCAGGGTCGATTCAAAGAACAGCCTAACCTGGACAGTGCATGGCGTCCTGTACTATCTAGAGACGTACCATCACCTAGGCCTGGACAAGTAGGCGAAATTTATGTCTATGTATTGAAAAATATATTTAGTTGAACTATTACACATGCGGTAAAATATTTTGGCAACATATAATACTATTAGTAAAATTTAATATCTATATTTAATGTAATTTCTAATGTTGGCAAATGTTGGGAATTCAAAGTTTCCCTGTATAGAAATTGACGATAGAGACCAAAGAAAGTTATTACGAGCCAACTGGACGGTAGTCAACTAAAAATGGCAAAAGTAAAGTCAACTAAAAACGGTAAAGTTTATTTGGTCGCTTCGGCCCCGCAATTTAAAACTGTGATGTTTTCATTTTACACCATTTACGTCACGTCGGTAAAAGTTTGATCAATTATAAAATATTTTATACCGGTTATTGTTATATATCACTTTGCAAGAACTAAATTTTTTTCGGCCTATCACAAAATTTTGAACCTTAAAATTTTAAATCTCAAAAATATTTATTATTCGAATAAGCGACGATTTCAGCTGACAATAAAACAGTTGGTCAATTTCTTTAAGGATATTTACAGTGAGGAGATGACGCATTGATCTTTCTGTTGTATAATAATAGCATCTGCCTGCAACTCAATCTGCCATACATTAGCAATATATGGCTATTCTTATAAAAAATTTGGTGTTATACGTTTAATTTCACTGTATTATCTCGTTGTTTAATCCAGCATTAATATTTGTTCAACTTTCTATCTCTCAATTCAATTTGTTGCTTTCAGTGCGTGCCCAACACCCGCGATATTTCATCATCGTCGCTCAACTTTATCAAGTCGCATCCGTTGCTTGACGATGCGATCCCTGTATATGATCCGAGTCGAAAGCCACAAGAACGACGACGTAACAACGGGCCGTTGTTCTATCGGCGCGACGTAGTATTTGGCGAAGTTGCGGTCGACGAAGTCAGAATCTCCGATGGTCGCTCGTTTACAACCGTTTTTTTGACAACCGGTAAGTTTAACATGACAGCGTTGGTGTGTCTTTTTCAGTTTAATGCTGAATTATAGTACGATGGCTGTAGCGTTATGTGGTTAACAACCCGTAGTAGGATTTAGTAATCGTGTAAAATTATAACTAAAATTTAGCTTGAAGCTGGAGTGCATTGACTCAAAAGACGAGATCGCCAACTCTTTACCCATATGTGTTTATGATTGGTTTATATTAGTTCGATTGAAGGAGAATATTACATTTTGATATCTGGAACAGTGTATAATGAAGTTTAGTTGTTTAACTGATGCTGTTCATAACTTAAAGATAACCCTGTATATATATATATGTATTATATATATATATAACTTCATATGTTTATATAAATATGTAATGTGTGAGTCAACTTTAGACGAGTACACAAGGTTGTTCTTTTGTCAAAATTTCACTTCACATTTTTGCCATTGGTATTCACATTTTTGCGAACGCGAACATGGGCTTTACGATATAGGAATGGAATCTGCATTCAAGCACATTTGTCCACTTTGCACGTTTGTCCGTGTTCGTCAAATGACATTCTGAATCAGATGTAACATTCTGAATCAAATATTCGTGGTCTATTTGTGTATTATAATAGCATACGGGAAAAACTCGAGGTAATCGCGTTTTCACTTGTACGCACTCAGCAAAATGCGATACTAATCGCAAATTAGTGACCGCGAACAGTGCCAACGCGTTGCTATATCGCAAATCGTATACACATAGAAAAGGAAAAATCGTAATATCTTTGCGTTCATCGATTTTACGATTGTAAACTGACTTGATAAAAGCACAATCCAGGTGTACGCACCTTAAGTGGACTCATGCATAGCGAGAAGACTATGCTGTGTATCGACAGACTGCCGCGTGAGACAAACAAGACGAGACTGTCCCCTTTAGATGGCGGAACTTCTTTTAAGTTGTGGTGGCTACTGTCAGCTTTATGTAATAATGCATATTATTATTAACATTATTATTATTAGAATTAAAAGAATTATAGAACCTAAATCTTTTGATGGTTTCTGGTGGTATTTTCTTTGTATTAATGGTGACATTTGGAAGATAGTAGAACACTGTACAGATTTGTAGTCATTGAAAGCATTTTGTAGAAGCAGTGTTTTGACTAGAAATTAGACGTTGGTGTCACTTATTTCATATATATGTGCTAAATTTCTAGCAATATGGTTCACTTCGCCGACGGTCAACCTAAATTTAAGTGCGTTTGCTACATAGGTTAGGTTGCACTGTTTGTAACGGGACGGTATGCACGACTTCGCCGTTACTCTTATAGCCATTTTGCCAAATATACATAATTGTTTAATGTCACAAACATATAACTCCTGATATTTGCATTGGGGTATCTTTATAGCTAAACAATATTTCTTTCCTTATTATTTGACAAGGCTTTTTTTAGCAACCGGTGATATTTACAAATTGATTCATCCTTCGTTTGGAACAACAACAGTTGTAAACCATGGCGACTCGACATCTGCCAGCCTGCTTGCAATTTATCGCTTATCAGAGGCAACTAAAATTCAAGCTATGCAATTATTACCTGTAAGTGAATATTTGTAGAGTTGTAGACAACAATTATTACATGACATAATAATAGAGATAAAACGCTGAATACATATATACCTTACAATGAGTGAAACTGCCATTTTAATAGTCGAACCGCAACGGGACAGTATACCTATCAATTGTAGACAAACACGTATGCTTTCAAATTGACATATTTTCAGTTTTACACTTTACCGGTTTATTAATCACAATTAGCGAAAATAACTGTGATCGTGTGCTCTTGAGATTTAAAAAATGTTGTGATCACAGTGTGTTGCTGCAGCGCCGAATTAAGAGTAAAATTACAATGGGACAAAATACTTTTAAAATATTTTGTGGCACGGTTAGGATGGTGCCAGTAGGTATTAAATTTAGTCCAAAAACAACGTCAAAAAGTATGATCATCCTATGCATTTTCAAAATAATTCTAAGTCGTTTATGCTTGAGTAAACTTTAGGTGCACCGCCTACCACCCCTCCTGTCATTAGCGATTAGCAATCACTTTTTCTATATACCAACCACTCGTCAACAGGTCAGAGAACATAAACTTGGTGTTTTGAGCAAAGCACCCGAAAAGTTAAGAAACAATATATTGGCCATTCATCGGAGAGGCCCGAAGTCTCATGGTTGGATAACATGTGCTTCGGAGGGAGCAGGTGCGTCCTCAGGGGCGATCTTTCGCTAATAATATTGGCCTAGTAACGATTAATTCAACAACATTAAAGAACCAATTGGTAACCGGTTGATATTTGAACTAGAAAATTTCTATTTTGTTATCGGGCGACAATACTGCTCTTTTGTGTATTAAAAGCTACATACCACATGTATTATCATTAATAAAACGAAATTAGTTCGCGTAACCAAAATATTCGAAATGCAAGTGGCATGTTGTTTGCTGTGAAACTAAATCGTGGCAAAATGTGAATATGTCCATTGTTTTAGCGAACAGAAGCTACCCCCCCCCATTTTGTAATTAGTATCTCTGCGTTCGTGAACTAAAATTTTTGAATTTGGAATTGCAATTGACTTTGAAATTTGGTATTTGGCTAATGCAGTGACTGTTTTGTTCTCTAAAAGCGTTTTCACAGCGTCAAATCAGGATGGTAGGCTTAAGTATACTCTTGAATTACCTCAAAATTCACGATTGAATAAATAAATCGGACTTCTAAAGCCGGAACGAAATAAAACTGAAAATACCAAAATTTTTCATGTTTGTAAATTTTCGCAATATTTTCCGCGCACGGCAAAGAAAGTCCGACCATAAAGTAAGTGTAACAAAACTACCGCCTATGGATACTTATGTTTGAATCACGAGTCTAGTAAACGACAAGACAATCAAACAACTACTTGAAAGCATAAATGTTTATTGACATTAATAGTTATATTTTCAGAATGAATACCTATTCGTTGCTCAAGATACTGCAGTATTCCAGTTATCAGTTGATCAATGCCCTCAATATAAACTCTGCTCTGCGTGTATTTCTGATCCATATTGCAGCTGGAGTTCTAGCCGTCTCGGTTGTTATCGCGCGATTGATGCACATCGCTATGCACCAAGGTGAGGTCATAGTGAGTTGAATAATGAGATTTCAAATATCTGAATTCCTTTTTAATTAGGATAAAGGAAAAGTAGTTCATTGAGTTCTAGTACCTTAATTACATTCGATTTTTAAACGGGCATGTGTATCAATCTACATCTCAGCATTACGGCTTCAATGAAGTAAAAATTACATTACAGCTATTATTTAGATATACTTAGGTATCTCTATTTGTAATCTGATCCATGACTATTCCATAACATAGGAACGCTATTCCCATTGCCGTTTCGAACACAAAAATTAAAGATTAATTGCTAGCTATGTAATATATTTGTGCCAATTTATTAACCTTCACAAGATATAATGCAGAAAAGAACAGAAATTTGTTGGACCATCGCCTTCGCAGTCTCTAGCTTGTACATACCGGAAGTAGTAAAAGGCAAAATTGGAGGACTATATCTTTGCGGTAACGTAATATACTGGGTTATCCATCTTTGTTAAAGACTACAGAGCCTTCGCTACAAAATCGCGTATTTTCTTCGAATTTAGTGCACCAAAGGCCCAACGGTATAATACAATTTTCAAAAATTATAACAGTGTACACATGTGTAACATGTGTTACCTCAAAAAAACAAAACACTCTAAAACTGGAGTCCTAGCTAAGTCGGAACATAAAACTCAGAAACCAATGCTACAAACTCGCTAGCATCGTCGGCGTCGCGTCGTGACGTCGGAGATAGCAAGAAGTATTAAGAGGTAAAACTACGTGAAAATGCCTTTGCTACAAAATAGTATAATGGGTTAACCACCTTTCCTGTAATTCTGTGAATTTCATTCAAAATGGCGTATTTTTCGAATTTAGACCACCACATGCTTATAACGGTAGTTTTGAATTCCTGTGGAGCGTCGGCGTCGCAAACTTCCGTTCCGACAAAAACAAAAGTAGGAAAAACACAAATATATGCCCACATCTTTGCGCCAAAATAGCATGATGGGTTATGCTTCTTTTCTATAAAGCATATTGGTGAAAAAATTGTGTTTTTCTCAAATTTAGAGCACTAAAGGCCCAACGGTAGTTGCGAATAACAGCCATTAACTCACATAACGTTTCTTTGAATATGTAGCCGATAATATAGATATTAGAGGCGAGCATCTAGCTTTCAGGCTCGACTCGACTCGTCTCGGCTTTACAGCGGAACCTAGCCGAGCCTGGGCTGCAAGCGATCGAGCCGAGCTTACTTTTTCGGCAAATGAGCCGCGCCGAGCTTTTTGTTTGAAGAAAACGAACCGAGCCGAGCCTAAAAATTTAAATAGATAGCCTCCGTTGCCGAATCCCTAACACCCGTGAAATTTGAACTTTAACGACACTTCAACAAATGAAGCAAAATTATAAAATAAAAAGCAAAACCAATGTTTTAGATACCTAGCTAGCTACATAACAAATTTACCATTATATTAATCGCCACAAAATATTATGCAGAAAAGAATATAGAAATTCGTTGGATCGTCGCCGTCGCAACCATCACCTTGAACATAACCTACAGTAATAAATAGCACAACTAAGATACTATATCTTTGTAATAAACAGTGTAATGGATTATTATTCTTTCCTATAAATTTTTGGGTTTGGCAAGAAAATTAGGCATTTTGCTCGGATTTAGTGCCCTAAAGACACCTAGTTGGGAATACTGTCATCAATCCTGTCAAATTTAATTTCCAATACTTCAACTATACATAATAGCTATTTTAATTATTTCCGTTCTAGCTGGGTTCAAATGGGCTCCGGCCAATGCCCACAATCTGTCAAACAATACAGTCGCCTTCTGTATCCTGGCGACTCGTTGCATTTGGACTGCCCACGTCCGTCATCGTCTAGTTCAACACAGCCTCAGGTCGATTGGTTGTTCGACAATAAAACGCTCGAAGCCGTACCTGGTCGACATTTGATTACGGTTGATGGCGGACTAGTTATTGTTAACGTAAGATTAGTAGTATTTTTCTATAATGCATGAGTCCAACATATGTACGTACACCATGGTTGTTTTTTTCTCAAAAACTAGAACGATATCGTGGCAAAATTCAAATTCTGCCATAGCCGTATTCAGTTTTTCGAACACGAACGGATGTTCTTCTGTTAAACACAATTTATAGCCATTCAATCAAATTATGCAACGTTAACATCACAAAGATCCCCTATATGGAAGTTTTGTCCGTATGATATTTCTACCACTATGCAAAATGTCTTCGACACCATAGTGTGTCCGATACTATTTTATGATGGTGTGCATACCCGCTGCACCGTCAACAATAGTATGGTGTTGGCTACAGTATGAAATTTTTCAAAATATCATATGGTATCACCTACACCATGCTGTTATTTCCACACGTTGTATAACGTGTTTGTATGTTGTATGGTGTCATTGACACCGTTAATAAAAGACAATATGGTGTCTTAGACACCATGTTTAGGTTGATGGCGTCTTATACACCATCTATTTCATTATATAGTGTACGTATACACCGTACATCACTATATGGCATGGCCTAGATTATTGGGGAACAAATCTTCCATATAGGATGCTTTATAACGTACACCCCTGGTTGAATAATCATCAACTCTTATGCACAGTGTTTCCGAGATTTGGTCTAGTTATTCAGCGCTATTCTGTATCTATCTATATAATTTGACTATGAAAACAACCTGTCTATTCAAGTTCTTTTGTAATAACCGGTGACGCAGCTGCATGGCGTAACTTCCTAACACCATGCCCATACGACCCCGGCTATCGTAACCTCAAGGGTGGACCGTGAATACTAAATTTTAATCCTATTCTTGGTCAGACCCAAGAAGCTACGCAGCTTAGCAGGCCGCAGGCGCGCTTCACGGGGTGTGTTCGGACCCCGCCCGAAAGGTTGCGCACGTGTCTAGTATCAGGTATGATTTCTGAGGTCCCCCAGGGAGGCTAGCACCGACACCTGCTCGCAGGTCATGGAGCTTAGCCGCTATTCCCTATCTTAGACTCATCGGAAGTTGTTTGATTCTATTTTAGTGAGATAAGTGTGCAAATAAAGAGTGGAACTGTCCCTAGAAATTTGAAACTCAAGCTGATTTACCTAGTTGAGATTGCGGTATGCTCCGGGTCAGAGCATTGACCTATGTGGCCCCCACAGGGTTCCGACGAGCCCTGAGTGTTTAATGTCGGACTATCAATGGCGTGGCCTGCGCCTTTCAATAAGCTCTATTCCGATGATAGTATTCAAAATTCCCTACTGAACTTTTCAAATTATCGCTGGGGACGAGGTAACTTTTTCGATTGTGTTTCTCAGCTTTTACTCTTTGGTTCCGGTAAAACGCGAAATAAAGTTGATAGAAGGCCATGCTCGTCAGGGCTTGCGACATTCTCGCACACAAGCCATGGCGAACAGGGCCTGCTCGTCCGAGCGGACAAACCAGAAAAGAAAGCTCCTATCGTCTCGGTATCGAATAAAACTTTACTCAGTGTCAGCAACTCAAGTTTATTTACATGATCAAAGGTTAAGATTGAGAACGAGTGTTCGCGACTTAGGGTTGGGGTGAACTAAGCAAAACGAATCAGGGGAACCCAGCCGCAGCTCGCTGCGATCACTTGAGTTCAGTGGATTATGCGGCGCAAGGCACAGAAGGGGAAAACATAAACGGAGCATACTGATACACGCTCGTGCGTGGACTAGGGGCGGTTATCCCTGCTTCGACTAAACGTTAGCGAACTAATCAGCTATGCAGTGCACTAAGCAGGGGCCCTAGAGTGCTTCGGAAATCGCTCCTTAACGCAAGTCGCTCTGGGCGACGAATACTCAGGCGGGGAAAGGAACAACAGTGCTCAGACTGACTATGCGATCTCGACAGCGTCGTTGTGGCGCTACGTAGGGCGATGCCGACTCTAACTGGGGACAAGAGGTGCCTGGCAATTTATCCTCAAAATGTACCCTCATTTGTGCGTATGCATAAATTCACCCTATAGCATTTGGCATCCCTACCTACCTAATAGTACGACTGACCGAACGACGAAGACTGGGGGGGGCAAATGAAGTAGAAAAATGGAACAGTTTCCTTTAATTCAAGCCGACGGGATACGGTCATGGTTGCAACGCGGCGTGAGGCGTCCTTTTAAACAACTTGCGGGACAATCATCCAGCCAGTTGATTTTCCTTTGACTTTGATAGCCAGTTGATTTCTCTTTGAATTTGAGGTCGGGTTTCGGGCGATGCGGCGAGTCCTTCTCTGACGGACCACACCTATCCAAAGGCTAAATTAGCCTTGTTTCCTACCTAATAGGGTCGTTTGTACTACTCGGGCCCTGGGCGATCGGCCCGGGACGCGCTTGCGTCCTTTGGTTCGTTCGTCGGTTGCTTGTCCTTTGACTCTCCCTAACGCCTATCTTTTCTTATTACACTGCAATGTTGCAGTGTTTAAACTGCACTGTAGTGCAGTTGAGTTATCACCAACGTAATAGTAAACGTTGGTGTGTTCCTATGGCTGAGTGGTTAGAGCGTAAGATTCTGCAGCGGACCTAAATTCTCCGTGCAGGATCAACTCACAGTACGGGAAAATGCAACCATATGATACTGAAACCAAAGAAAGGAGAAACCTGGCATACATAGTACATAGCCTAACGGGCACTCATGATAAATAGTGAAACCTGGCTAAACTCAGCGATCAACTCGCTCCACAAAGAAGAAGGGGTTTTGCACTCGCCCGGTTTGGGGCCGAAATGGCCCGGGCGAGGAGGTAAGTTTTCTTTATTTTTTTAGAAAGTACTAAAATTTTATTTGAAGGCGGGGACACGATGTGTTTCTCCCGCAAAGCCTACATCTGGTGATGGCGCAGGGGCAAGCGTTAATTCTGTTTCCTTTAAACAATGGTCTCCAGGGAAGACCATGGCGTAGTGCTATGGTGAACACCAGTAAATTTAATGATTTTAGCGACATAGTTATTTGGAGTCCGAACTTGTGTATCACCACAAACGATGCGTTCGCGGCACCGAACGGGGTCGTCGGAATTTTGGTCGGCTGGGGGTCTTGTTCCCTTAGCCAAATTTTGTGATCATAGAGGTCATAGGGTGGTCACCTACCGTTCCTCCGGTCAGTCGTCCTAACGAGATGCCTACCGATTATGTTGCCTACGTACACTAAAATCAGATTCAAACGATTGAGTAAATATGACTCCGAGACAACATTCCGAGAAAGCAACAAAGACCTTAGGCTCAAATTGATGTGCCTAGAATTTGTTTAGTCTTTTATATCCCCAAATTTTCTTAACTCGGTGAGATAGAAGAAATTTTAAGGGCTTACTAAAGCCCGACGGAGGCTAGTCCTCCGTCCCTAACCTGCGGTTCTGTCCAAGCTCAAACACGGCATGAGCGTTGAACGATCAATTAAGCTGCAAATTTGGAAAAACCATCAAAGCAAACCATTGAACAAGGCCTTATTTTGTGGTATGCGCGTTCTAGAAATTTTACCGTGGTCGGCTCAGGAAAATTCGTCGATCCTACCTCAAAAGAAGCAAGTCATGTAAAGTCTGGACGTGAAGCGTCCACTTTGTTGTGCCTTACCTAAGACCACGGGGAATCAGACTGACTTCGACTTGACTGATGAATCTTCCCCATGCTCGGTACCTACGTACCCTAAGTCGCCTCGCACCTCCACTTCGGAAGTCGATCCTAGATATGTATTCTAAGTGGGGCCTGTGTGTAGCATTTCGGCGGGACCCACGGGTTGAATTCCAAAAGGTAATGAGTCTGTTTAGACATGCTACATTCACTGGGTACCTATTCGAACGGCCTGTTACAGTTCACACAGCAGGGAAACTAGACCCCTGCACACGCCGATCCTTTCTCATACTTACGTTCGTTGATCCTTGGGGCAGCACCAGCTGAACCCCCTTCGCGAGGTGTATACCTACGCGGAAATCTTTAACGATCGATCCCGTACGAAGCGAAAAGCGAAGAAACTAGGAAAAAACCACCGAGCAAGTGAAAACAATGAACAATTAACACGCAAAATCCTGCGTCGGAGCCGGTCAGTAGAGTCGACCGAACTCCGTTACTCAGTCACACTGATTCCAAGATTCGACGCGTTGGTCGTAACCTCGAAATTTCGGCCTGT